>JACVBY030000520.1:448773-537363 GCA_017589505.3 Metroxylon sagu | reverse complement strand
TCATCAGTGACCGAGAGGAGTTGAATAAGGAGAAGGCCGGACAGAGTAGAGAAGGCCGGACTGGATAGAGCGGGGGTATGTTTGGATGGGACGTGGTTAACCCAAATCCATTTCAAATATCTTAATTTGCCCTTAAAATTTTATTCTATTTACTGCACTAAGTATCCGCATAACCGACGATAACCGACGGGTACTGCTAGTAGATGAACTTTTTATCTTCGTTAAAAAAAAAAAAAGAAATCATACATCTCTAACATTATACTTGCAAAATCGATAAGAAGTATCATAGGCAAAAACCATTCTTCTATTACATTTGTCCAATCCTACATGGAGTTATATATTTGAGTTATTACTTTGACAATATTATATAGTAACACTCCAAGCTCACTTTCTGATCCAATTAAATTATAGGGCTCAAAAACTCAAGTCAAAATTAAATGGTAACAGGTAAATTTGAGTTATAAGCGCATAACATATTTTTTTCAATCTGAAACTATTTTTGGCATAACATTTTTTTTTTTTTTTATTTGATGTGAGACTATTTTTAGCACGTCACAAGCTAGTCAAAATCTATTTAGAACTGAATCGTTGGTGCTGCAAGGATTGTTGTACCACTGTCCTATGGGTAACCCTTTTCTCATGCCTACTAACTTTCGCATACTTGAATGAGTATGCTCTGATACCATTTGGAGTCACATGGTGGGACTCTACCATTATTCCATGGATAGCCTTTTTTTCATGCCTATTAATTTTTGTACGCTTGAGTGACTGTGCTTTAATATTATTACTAACGCTCCAAGCTTATCTGCTAGTCCGATTAACTTATTAGCAGACGAAATTACGTGGCCTAAAAACTCGAATGAAAGTTGCTTATTTGCTAGTCCGATTAACTTGTTAGCAGACGAAACTACGTGGCTCAAAAACTCGAATGGAAGTTGATTGGTAGCAGATAAACTTGAGTTATAAGTCCATAACACATTTTTTTTCTATCCAATGTGAGGGATATTATATATACCATCAAAATCATTTATTGTGTAACATCACCAACATTAGAAATGATTGTTATAATGGAGTAAGATATATATATATATATATATATATATTAAAGGATCTATACTTTGTAATCCTTTTCATTGTAATAATTCGTTGGGCTACCATGGCCAAGCTCTGGCCTAAGGAGACGAAAATTTTTATGAGGCCCAGGCCCAAGCTTGATCTAAATGATACAACATCAGGCCTGTGGACCTGTAAGCAGCCCTGTTTACTGGTGATGCTTTTGGACTTTTGTTCTCACTCACGCATATCTTTGATATGGATGCTTTCATGCGGTGAATCTTTAGCCATATAATTCTGTGCGACCTGGGGCTGAATGAGTTAGATTTTAGGATTGTTTGTTCACTCGTGCAGGGGTTCTCGTCTTGTTTAAGTTCCAGAACTGCGACGGACCCATCCAGGAGTGTTCTTCCGGCCAAGGCAGTCATCCGGTCCATAGATGTGATCAAGGGTCCATTTGATCCTTCCAACATTGAGTATTTGGAGAAGGACTTGAGGTGGGAGGCCTTCAAAGCTCGTCTCCAATCAAAGTAGCTGCAAGTTTCGTTATGCATTGGATTGAAATATATATATATATATATATATATATAGTCGTAAATCTTATTTACTAGTTGGACGTAATTGTGAAACTATGAACGTGCTATAATTAGTCTCATTAGGATCAAGTTTTTTTTTAAAATCCAAGATAAGCTAATCCCCACCCATTAGTCTTTATCTATCCCACCCCCATCCTAAGCCACTACGAGTGAAACCAGCCAGGTCACCCAAAGTCCACCTCCCAGTCTCTTCTTAGCAGCCAAGTGGCGATTTTGTTCCAATATTTCTTCTTTTTTTTAAACATAAAATCCTAAAAGCACTTGCCTTTATTTTTTTTAATTACTATATTTACTTAAAAATTTAAAATAATGTAAAAAAAATTGTAAAAAGCTTAGAAAAGAGCTTAGATAATTTCAGATGATAATGCCCTTTGATAGTTAGAAACAATAAAATTAGTAAGAAATAAAACATTAAATAAAAATCATTAATATGTTTATTTTCTTCTACATTTCTTATGATTATTTTGTGGCACAAGTTGAAGAAAGCTAATCCCTAGGGTGAGAAATCGCATTCAATAATATATACCAAATTTTGAAAAAACTATTCGGGCCCTCATTTATATTTTTCAAAATATATTAAAAAATATTTTATTATATATACTAATCAAGTTTTTGTATCTCTTATTCAATGGTTTGAGTAGATTGAAGAATATTTTTGGTGTTATTTCCTATGAGGCAAAGGGTTATATAGTATATGACACTAACCGCTTTTATTTCATGCCATGCATATATATATATAAATATATTTTTTTTTATTTATTTATTAAATAGACTTTAAATATTATTATTTAATAAGTTTAGAAATAAAGTATTGAGAATCGAAGATGACAAGCTTTTTTACATATAGGTCCATAAATTTATCCATAAAAGAAAGATGAAAATCATTAAATATTATTATTTAATTTACACCAATGCTCGTTCATTGCATAGGCATATACCTACTTACTGGATATAATAAAAACCTTTCTAGTTAGCCATACTGTGAGGCCTATAGAGAAGGGAAGGAAAAAAAAAAAAAAAAAAAAAAAGGATCAATGGATCCACCCTTTAAACATGCTAGAGAGAAGTAAATAAGAAAAATTAAAAGTTTTATATATGCTATAAAGAAAAATATCTGACATTTCATGCATTGCTCTTCTATTATGAATGTTTTTTTTTTAAATCTAGAATTTTAACTATTTAAACCACTATGCAGTATTATACTTAATTCTCAATAAATTAAAATTTGAAAATAAAATAATTTATATATAATAAGATTTCATGGTGGAATTGCACTCAAAAGAAAATTTCATTAAAATCATATATCTCTCTCTTGTATGGCAATTTATTTATTTTTTTCTTCTAAAAAATTTTGAATGATCGTGTCTTCTTTTAAACATAATGTGTCTTTCTAGCTCTTCCCTTCGTCTATCTTTTTTTTCTTAAATATGCTAGTGAATAGAGAAGCATTAAATCATTAAGGGTAGTTAGTATAGGACTATCCACTTAGGATCATCGGTAATTTAGATGAAGATGATGAAATTACCACATTTGATTACATTCTAATGATCTTATATGATAGCAATTCTAAATAACCTCTACCTCTAAAATTACTATCTAAATCAGTTATCCTATAATATTATTATGATATTATATCATATTATATTATTAAATTCTAATCAAATTATGATATTATAATATCATGATATTATATTATATTATATTATATTATCATTTTAAAATATAATACTATAATATTATATTATATAACACCATATATAATATTATATTCTTATAATATTAAATTATAATATATTAATATGAAAGTAATACTAGGTGTTTTTTTTTTCTATAGTTAAAACTTAAAAAGCATTTTAGTTCTTAAATCTCAATCTAAGTTCACTGTCCTAAGATGATAATAGTAAATAATATGAAATAATAATAAATTAATGTCATAATTATAAAATATACTAAAGATAGTATTGGCATTATATGTTCAATAGTTTTAGATTTTTATAGTATATCAAATACATTAATGATAGATATCTGATATTCTTTACCACTAAGGCATAGCATACTAAATACATTCTAATTAGATTATCAAACATTCCCTGTACCATATTGGAGCATCTATTGTCATCATTTTTTTCATTATTAAAAATAAAATAAAATAAAAAGAACGGCGCACTAAAATAACACTCATAATATAAACCTTCAATCCATGAAAGGAGCAAGATATATTCAATAAAATGGTCAACAACGTATGAGATATTTATACAATTCTTTGGTCAACAACATCTATTTCTCTCTTTTCTTTTCCGTCAAGAATATATAATTCTCTCTGAGGGCATGTTTGGTTCGGCATGAAGAACAAAATCAGAATCAAAATTAAATTTTACTAAAATCAAAATTGGAAACATCCATCATCCGGTCTCCAATCTCTTGGCTTCACATCTTCATGCTCTCGTCCTGCCCTCCATAATTCCAACTCGGCGATGGCTCCACCCTTCGTGTTGACACTGCTCGCGCTGCCAACTTGCAGTGACGAGCATTTCTCGTGGTTCCTTGGTTTCGTTCTTTCCAATTCTCCACGGCGTTTTCTTCTTTGAAGGGCCCTCCTGCATCTCCATTTAATGGAGGCATCGGTGGGGTCATCAGGGCCAACTCCAGGCCTTTGGTTGGAGGCCAGTGGCCATCGAGAGGCCTTTGAAGACGCCAGAGTCACGGGCAATGCAGGATTACCGCATGCTCGCGCCAGATATTCTTTATGGAGCCTCTCCTTTGGAAGGCCGTCCATGGAGCCATGCCAACCTAAACGTGGAGCTCGCCCCAGGAGAAACAGCCCACCTGGAGCGGAAGGACTCCCTGGTTGAGGTCAAGGGGCGCAAAGCTTAGGCATTGATGATATTGGACAAACCATAAGAACATCAAAGGAAACCTCTCTGATCTCTCTCTGCGCTCTTTGATGCCCACAAGAGCCATTGTGAGGATATCTTTGGCTTTGCAGATGACTTGGTGTTCATGAACTTTTGAATCCTTCATGACCTTTTATATGGGTGTAATTCATGGATGGATGGTTTCATTTGCTTTATTTTAGGCCAATTGATAGATTCACAAATATATATTGCTTAAATATTTAATTTCATGCAATGAATGGCATGGATATAGTGGGGTGATTTTATTTATTTTATATAAGGCAAGCTGATGGATTTTTAATATTTGAAAAAAAATTATAGCATTTATTATTCATGAATTTAAGAAGGGGCTTATCCTTCATGACCTTTTATATGAATGTAATCCATCAATGAGTGATTTCATTTGCTTTATTTTAGGCTAATTGATAGATTCACAAATATATACTACCTAAATATTTAATTCCATGTAATGAATGGCATGGATATAGTAGGATGATTTTATTTATTTTATATAAGGCAAGCTGATGGATTTTTAATATTTGAAAAAAAATTATAGCATTTATTATTCATGAATTTGAGAAGGGGCTTATCCTTCATGACCTTTTATATGAATGTAATCCATAAATGAGTGATTTCATTTGCTTTATTTTAGGCTAATTGATAGATTCACAAATATATACTACCTAAATATTTAATTCCATGTAATGAATGGCATGGATATAGTAGGATGATTTTATTTATTTTATATAAGGCAAGCTGATGGATTTTTAATATTTAAATAAATAAATATATATATAGTATTTATTATTTATAAATTTAAGAAGGGGCTTAGCCTTCATGACCTTTTATATGAATGTAATTTATAGATGAATGGTTTCATTTGCTTTATTTTAGGCCAATTGATAGATTCACAAATATATACTGCTTAAATATTTAATTCCATGCAATGAATGGCATGGATATGGTGGGATGATTTTATTTATTTTATATAAGATAAGCTGATGAATTTTTAATATTTAATATATATATATATATATATATAATATTTATTATTCATGAATTTAAGAAGGGCCTTAAATTTAGCTCCATAGATGTTGTTTTCAAAATTCAAGAGGAATCAATCCACTAGGCGCATATCTGCAGCTTAAAGTAATAGAATTAAATAGTTTCATCTGTTCCATTTCAGATAAATTGATGCATGGATATAATTCTTACATGTTTATTTACAGCAATTCCAAAGACAACAACATTATTAAGTGAAAAGAGATAACGGTTGGCTCGATAAAAAAAAAAAAAAAGTTTGAAACTATTTTTTGGTGCTCATTAAGTGGTACCATTGGTGGCATTTTAAATGGTTTATTAAAAGAGAGCTGCTTGAATGGCATGATTTAAATTGAAAAGATGAAGATAATTTGTTAGGCAATCGCTTAAATTGTCTGGAAACGAACCATTAGAATTTTGAATGACACTTTTAATGTGAAATTTCTTTTTAGCTATAAATTGGCGTATTTATTCTTGATTAATTGCATTCCTTTTTTTTAAATGCATTAGTTGCTATAAAATACAATATGTTATTCTGCAAAACTGGCATCATCCAATTGATTGTATTATAATTTTTTATAAAATATACTCTCATGTTATTAATTTCTTGATTACTTTTGTCCTCATAAAATCATTGGTGTTTAGAAATTGAGTTAGTGACCAGCTGTTGTCTGTAATCTAAACCAAAGCCCGCAATTGCCCCAACCCACGGAAAGCCCAATAGAAATGCATGACCCACATCTCATTTGTTTATTAAAGCCGGAGGGTGGTCAGCCCATTGCATGCACCCACTAACTCACTGCTTGGATGAAAGAATATCAAAATAAGAGAAGATTCACACGACACTGCCCCACTCAAAGCGTTCATCAGAATTCAGGACATATTAAAATAAGTAATCCTACAATAACTCAGAAAAATCACTCCATAAGTCACTAAGAGCGCGTTTGGAGGAAGAATTTTTTTAGAGAAATTTCATTTGAACTAAAGATTTTAAAATTTTAAAACCAAAATTCCTTTGATTACTTTTAAGGAGAAGTTTTTAAAATTTCATAAAATTTATAAATCTTTCAAAATGATCATTTACAAATTTCACCTCTCTAGGTATCAATTACAAATTCATCCTAAAAATCCATTTAAAAGTAGTCAAAATATTTAATTTTATTTATATAACAAATTATTTACAAAAATTTTATTTACAAAATATTTATTTTATTTTATATTAAATATTTATTTAAATAATTTAGTTATTTTATTTTATATGTTTTATATGTTTATTAAATTTATTAATTAAATATCTATTACGTAAATATCATTTATTTATTTATTAATAAATATTACATAAATAAAATAATATTTATTAATAATATTTATTATTAATAATATATACTATTAATATTATTATTATTAAATTAATATTTAATTCATAATTTATATGATTAAATATTTTTTCTATTTTATAATAATAAATATTTATAAATACTTTATAAATAAATTTTTTTTATTAATAAATATTTATAATGAAAATATTAGCAATATTTCTAATATTATTTATAAATATTTTATTTTATTGCTAAATAAATATTTTAAATAAAAATAATAAATATAAATATTTAATAAATATAGTAATATATATATTAATATTACATAAATATTATTAATATGCACCAAGATATTAATAAGAAATATTTTAATATTAATAATACAATATTAATATTGTAATAATAAATATTGATGAGAATTATTGAAATAAATATTAAATATTTATTACATAAATATTCTTTATTTACATAAAAATTAAAATATTTATGTAAAATTATGTTAATTTATATAAATATTATAAAATAATATTGATAGAAAACTTTATAATTTTAGATAAAATTTTATTTTCAATAGCAATGATCAAAACAAGGAATTTATGAAATTCAAAATTCTAAAATGTTGCATTTTAAAATGCTGCATTTTAAAATTTTAAGAAATTTTAAAATGTTTCATCCAAATACAACCTAAGAGATGGAGGTGGCAATCAGTCTAGATCGAATCATTTTAAAAATTCGAATCATTATTAGATTCGGATCATTAAAACTAAATCCTAACTTTAAATGATCAAATTAAGATCAATCCATGGATCATTTTGAATTAACATTTTTTAAAAAATTCAATATGCACTCCTTATTTATTTTGTTTCTTTTAAGTAATTTATCAATGATTAATTAAATCTTTTTTTTCTTTTACCTATATGCTAAAGCAATTAGACACAAAGTTATAATATGGTTAAATACTAATAGAAAAAATAGTTATGGATTTATAAAATATTAAGATAATATAATCAAGTAACAATTGATAAAAATGTACTTTTAAAATTAAACAAATATCAATATCAAATTAAAAATAAGATTACAAAATAAAATGAGCAAATGTTGGAAACACGTTTAATTCCATCAAGAAAAAAAGCATAAAGTCATGCGTAATTCTAATTTCCTATCTCCTTCTCAAGAGTATTTGAAGCTATTGATATCATTCTTTCAACAATACCTAATTTAAAAAAATGCACTTCTAATTTCATCATTTGCTTAATTTTATCAACATCAACTATATTATATATTAAAGAATATAAAATATTAAAATATTAACAATGTAAATGATCAAATTGATAATTCATAAATTATATAATGCTGCCTAAATGAAATTCTAAAATTTAAAATAAATAAAAATAAAATTATATCTTATCCTCTTATCCAAATAATTAATTATGATTGATGATTAAAGCTTGTGTGTTTTCTAGCAAATATAAATTTTGGATCATTTCAAGTCACCTAGGACTCAAACTAAAAATTTTTAGAGTATTTTAGGTTTGGGTTAAAAAAATCCTAACCCTCTTTTTTTTTTTGGGATGAATTAGGCCGTGTTCACAGATTGAATTAGATTTCTACTACCTCTGCTCATGAATCTTGCATCAACCACTTTGCTTTATTTAAGTGGCACACTTTCTCCAACTTAACTTAGGAGTTTGAGAGTATAATTTTAGACATGACTTGTAAGCACAATTCAAACCCAACATGAAGTTCATAGATTTAAATTGAGTATAAATATATTTAGGCTAAAATCAGATTAACCCATTAAATATAATTAATAAATAAGTTGGTTTTGAACTAACTCACTGAATGAAAATTAACCCATAATTCATCGATCATTAAACGGGTCAATTCGTATAATGCAACCTGCTAACCTAAATATGACCCACTAACCCAAAGACGACTCACCAAACTCATTTAACTTATCCAAATTAATATCATGCTTAATTTTATATGAACTATGAATCTATATTTATTGTTGCATTAGAAAATATAGTTATCTAAAACTTTGACGTAAAAGTAAGTTAAAAGTATTTGTGATAGTAATTATATGCTTACGTAAGGATTTTATGCTTATCTTTCTTTTTTTCATTAATAAAATTTTTTATTTTTATTTTAGTTATGATTTTTAATATATAATTATTTTAGGATTGAATTAGTATTAGATGAGTTACATAGGTTATATGGGTTATATGAATTAGACATAAGTCATATATTTGTATCTACCCAAATACAACCTGGTTATTAAACAGTTGCATGGATCATATTATATAACCCATATAATACACGAGTTGGATTCGAATCTAAATTTCTGGCATGAATAATAAATGAGTTGAGTTTGAATTGTTCTATTTACAATTATACTTTTAAGTTGATGTGACTTATTTACAATCCATCAGCAAGATTTGCCACCCTTATCTAAGAGACCTTCAAGATTCATATCCAATCTAAATGGTTATATATTTTATTATGTGCAAGGGGAAAAAAGTTAATATACACTGCTTTCATTTGTTTGGATCTATTTTTTGACTTTTTTTTATTCTCCTTATAAAACTATTTTTTGGCTCTTGACTCCCTTTGAAAAATGACATATATATGGTTGATTGTGAAGCGTATCAATTGATCTTTGAAATAAAAATGAAAGAGATGGACTCATAGCCATTCTCTTTTATTATTAGATAGAAAAGAAAAAGAAAAAAAACATATACGAATTAAATGTTATAACATTTAACAAAAGTCTAAGTTTATTAATAGAACACACAACAACTTACATTGCATTTATAAAAAGCTAACGTGATGTTCGAGTCCCAGAGATTGATGCCCCTTCAGCCTCGAACGCATCGTGGCTGAATGCAGCCGCAAAGCTTTTAGATATAACTTGATGGGTTATGCAAGATTTAATTTTTTAAATTATTTCTAATTAATAAAAAATATAAAAATTTTAATTAAAATTAAGTGCTTTTCTGTTACAATAAAGTTCATCCCTATATTTGATCTCTCTGATCATAGCAGTATGCTTTCTTCTTGAAGTGATGATCAAGGACTCGTAACTTTCGTTTTCTGTATGTAATACCTCAAAAATAATTTTATATTGGATGAAAAAAAAAATGTTGCATGCTTATAACTTAAATTCACTTACTATTCCTTAATTTTTACTTGAGTTTTTAGGTCATATTGTTTCAATTCGCTAATAAGATTAATTAAATCTTTTGATCATTCTCCATGCTCTATCCCATTTGTAGGGTCCAAGGGCTTTCTTTGGGTCCCTATAGCCTCACCAAAGGTCATTGGCATGGCTTAAAGCCTCACCAGAGGTCATTGGCATGATTGCCACCCGTGCGAGCCAGCAAATCTTCCATAATTATTTATAAACTTAGCTTAGGTTTATCATGTCATAATGGCGTGCATGAATTTTTTTGTATGATAAATAAGTGGTTTCGTATGTTTTTCCAACAATTACTTCTATTCGTAAACCAAAGTTTCTAAAAATAACGAGGTTTGGTCTGGTGTAAATAGTATTCTAGGGACTCAACCAAATGAGCGCAAGAATAGGATGGTGTTTCAACTAATTTAACGAAATACATATGCATTTATATCGTAAAGTACTTCCAATTATTTGAATGGCCGCCAATATATTATAAAATATTATATTCATTTATATTCTTATGAATAGTATGATTTATTTGAAAAATAAAAAAAAAAAACATTAAGCACCAAACAAGCATATATTATAATCGGTAAAATCATCTGTTTTCAAAATAAGATATATGACAATCATCCGAATATATATGGCACTCTACGATGATGTGAAACTTATGCTATAATCTAAACATGCAATTATATAATATAAAGCTTACACTATAAAAGTTTTCATTCTTTTACTAAAATGTAGTATCCAATAAGATATACATAAAAAGAAGAGAAAATAAGAAAAGTTAAGCTGCAAGGCATAATGCTTGGTGTTTAAGCTAACGCACTACTTTTTTTTTTTTTTTTTTTTTTGAAATGATGAAACTACCCTAGACCTATCATACTATGTTTCATAAAATAATGTAAATATTATAAATATAATATCATTTAAAGAATAATATTATATATCATATGTCATATATAATAATACACGATTATGTAAATTTTTATATGATTAAATTTAACATTTTAACATGATATCAATATTAAGAAGCAATATTATAGAATTATACATCATAATATTAGCATTGCAATATATTATATCATTTAAGGAGTATAACATAAATTAAACATATTGTGCAGTGATATTTTGTATTGCGACATTAATATTTCAAATAGTTGGTTAATATTAAATAACAATATTATAGTACTATAGTATCATAATCTATTAGTTTATTATTTAGAATTTTGTATAAATGGTAACTGATATGACATATTAAATATGATGAGATTATATTAGTAAGATTCTGCTTTCGGTTCTTTTTTATTTTTTAAATATTAAAAGTATCAATTGTTCAATTTTATTTCAAAGAATATATATATATATTTGCCAACTAATCCAATCAGTTAACTAGATGGGTAATGTGCAACAAGAAGAAGCAGCAGCAGTGGTAACAAAGATTGCTTTGACTACTGCGCATAGAATTGAAAGCCTACGTCCAAAAAGTTTGATTGGCATAGCCCATTTAAAGCCTATGTCTAGTTTATAAGTAGTGTGGTCCTCTCTCCAATCAAATGCCATGAATATTTACTTCTAGATCACGGGTACCTCACATGTTATATTTTAGTAATATAATATTAAAATAGTGAAGAAAAAAAAATGCAATTCTGACTATGAGTAGCACAATTGGGACAACATATGGCAGACAAAGTCATTTGGGCCTGTGGCCATGGAACTAAACTATCCACGTCACGAGGAGAAGGGGATGGGATCACAAAAACGGCTGGCCAATCTTAGTGGTCTCAAAGTCATCTCCACTCCAATTAAAGTTGCCGATGAAGGGTGAAAGTGATGCGCTCCACTCTTCAATGGTTTCGTAATATAGGAGAAAGAAATTGTTTCCCTTCAAGCCCATCAACTAATTACAAGTGAAAGTTAATTGATACTAGGTAACAATTATTTTTAAGGTATCATAATCTCTCTTTTTATAATGATACAAGAACGATATAAGACTATTTTTAAGATATTACAATCTTTTCCTTATAATGGGACATCCTTATCGTACGTTAGAAACATCCCATGAATAATCCTTTCTTTCTGTCATCTAATTTTCACACACTCGATTACCTCTGATACTATTTGTCATGCCCTAAGCCTACCTGTCGGTTCAATTAATCTGTTAATGGGTCGAAATCACGTGACTCTAAAAATTTAAGTGAAAGTTAATTGGTAGTTGGTGAACTTAAGTTTTTGGCACTTCAAATTTTTCTTTTCCATCCGATGTGGTATTATTTTTGAGGTATTACAAAAAATTTAAAGCCTTTTGTTGTCACTCCAATAGGTATCCCACAATACCTCATCAAAAATGATGTGCCTAGCAAAACGGTCGAAGCTGTTGTGATGGAAGGATTGAATGAGGGTCGTGGCATGGTGTGGCTCAGGAATAGCGTCGGCAAGCAGTGGGCATCGAGATGAAGAGAGAGTGATGCCATGGCATGTTTAATATCGTCATGGTCACAACTATGATGAGTAAAGATAAACAGCTGCTAAGTTTATTTATAAAAAAATAACCATTTTAAATAATTTATAAATTACATCTTTGGAAGTGGGTTTTAAAATATAAATTTTGAGTTTTTGTAATCTTTATATAAAATTTTAAGAATTCTATCTTAAAAGTAGTCAAGCAAAGAATTTTTATTTTATATTTTTAAAAGCTTCACTTCAAAATTAAATTTTTTTTTAGAAATCTCTAATCTAAATATAACCTAATATTTCATCTCAAGAAAATTGGCGAACCATAAATAATAATTCAATCTATGTCGAGAAATACCTCCATGCCAAATTTAGGCTTTTTTTAGTTTGGGTGAAGCAAGCTATGCAGGAGGAGTCTACTTCGACTCCCCTTCTTACAAACTCGTTGTATTACATAAAAAAGGGTAAATGCATGTTATATCCATTAGAATTAATCAAAACCTAATATTTCATCTTTAAAAAAATATCAATGAGCCATCACAGATAAACCAAAGAAAATTCTACCATGCTTCCTTGTATAGAGAGTGGTGCCGTAAACGAGTGGCAGGTCTCCTAAATAACATTAGGTTAAGAAGCATTGCATGCACCCATTAGCACTTTGAACGATGGATTTCAATGCTGTTTACGAGAAAAATTGTTAAAAAAGCACTGTATATAAACCCATAAACCAATCTACATGATGGAATGTTTCTTTACAATGAAGTGAAATGGGAATGGAGGAAGGTGCCTTCGTACCTTCCTTGGTATCTATGTTCATAGCCATCGATAAAATTCATACTCATATTTATCATAGGTATAAAATTTTGTAATTATACGTATATTCATAAAAATTATGTAATATCTATATATAATTTGTTACTTGTATATGCTATGTAATCACTCCATACTCGCTATATGTTCTTTTAAAATATTTTTTAAAAAAATTAAATAAGTTTGATTAATTTTTATCTATTAATCCCAACAAAATTTAAAGTTTAAAAACATAAAAATTATATAAATTTAATATTAATAAAATATAATTAAATTTTAATCATTGATAATAATGTCAGTATAATTAGTAAACATGGATAATTATGTAATTTTATAAGCAAATAATGGGTATGGGGCGAGATAAGGTGAGAAAATCTTTACATCCATACTCACCTCGTACTCATAATGGATATTATCATATATTCTTATATCCATGCCTATATCTATTTTTTTGATCTCCACACCTGCTCCATATGAAGCGAAAGCAGATAGGTACCTATGAATTCGAAGAAAATTACCATCTTTATACTTATCTCTAACCTTGTTTGGTTTGATAGTTGAGCAAGAACTCATTTTGCTAAAGTAGCTTTGCCTTCCTTTTAGTTGAAACGACTTCAAATTATTGGTTTCTTGGTATTTTAATTTATGTTTGACTAAAATATACTTTTACTTCTTAAACTTTCATTCAAAATTTATTTTGACCCTTAAACTTTTAATTATTATAATTTAGTTCTATATTTTAAAAATATTATATTCTTAATATCTTATTATATAAGTTCAGTTAAAATTGATAAAATAATCGATGTATCATCCTAAATGAATACATAAGCTATAGACATCGTTATATATCGATTATTCTATTAATTTTAACTAAATTTATGTAATGAAGAGTCAGAAATACTTTTTAAATTACAAAGAATAAAATTGTGACAAATGAAAGTTTGAGGTTTTAAATAAATTTTAAATAAAAATTTAAGAATCAAAAGTATATTTTTCTTTATATTTATTAGAGATTAAAGCTAATACATCCGAACAGCATGTCCATGCCTGCAGGAAAGAGATCTTCATAACTATTCGATGGTTATCATGATTCGTTTATGAAAAGAATCAAAATTGAGAGAATCGGCGAAAGTAATTATTTTTTTACTCTGATCACTTTCTTGTCTCCTTCAACTTTGATCACTATCTCGCAACCAACGCCTCTTGACCAAACACCTCAAAGCGAACTCCCACCGAACCGATTCAACTACCAACGTCCAATTTTGGGCAACCAAAAGGCTCTGAACCCATCTTAACCATTTGAGCCACGACAAAGTCTGGCAGTAGAAAAAAAAAAAAAAAAAGGAGACACGATCCATTTCACTTTGTGCTTGAATATATATTGCCAGTATATTTGGAAGCCATGCTGAATTAATATGAGATTGAATTAACAATACAATCTCTTTTTGGATTTGATAATTTAGTCTTTTCAAACGTATCTAACTAACGCCTTGATGGAAGTTCATCTGAATTAGATTTTCAATCAAATTTAATTCAACTCAATCAAACAATCCAAAGGCGGTCTAAACGAATCATGATCACCTTTTGTCCATTAAGTCTAATTAATGCGTGACAGCAACAAGGGAAATATCCTGCAACAAGGATGGGACTCGTCCAGTCGTTGGGGTTGGAAGCGACGCTATCAGTTTGGTGATGCCTTCGGGCGAGATATTTGGAATCGGGTTGGCCCTTTCGAGGAAAGATATGGCGGTAGATATTCCCACAGCGGCGAGGCACAGGATTTTTGGGAGATCGGATTGGATCCGGGGCAAAAATATCTAAACGGGCACCGGTCTTCGTGTCATCATATAAGTGGCTCTCCGGCCCACCCATAGATTTTTTTTTTTGCAACTACGGCGTCACGGGCACGTGTCGGCAACGGCGGGGCATTTGTCAGTATTTAGCCGGCTTCATTTTTAGCCCCCGCGGTGTGATAAATTTACAAAATGAACCACTCTGACACCTACTTTGCGGTATCCGTCCACTTGCAGCGTTGTTCTGTGGGGTCCAGCTGATCGTACGGTCTGGATTTGATCAATCACTGAATGAACGATCGCCCACTTCTCCTCTTTCTTATAGATTTATTTTAATATAGCTCTGCTTCGAAATACGATTAAATTTTTTTAAAAATTTTAATAATATTATTTTTAAATAATCTATATCTCAAGCAAATCTGAACAATATAGAAAAAAGATTATATTTTCAATACATGTTCTCGAGATTTATTCAAACATCATTTCTTATCTTTAAAATCCACCAAAATTTAACCTATTCTTTATGGAGATCACATATTCTTAAATTTCAATTCTCTTTCCAGCCTGGGATTTAAATTGGTTGGCGAAGGAGGAGTCTCAAATTAGATGACTGACGTAGACCAATTGGCATGACGGTCCAATGAAAGCTTGGCAAATCGGCTTAATATATGAGTGACTGTCATGTGGGAAACGGACTTGTACGGTTGACTCGAGCAATGGTTACAGCACCCAGCTTTTGAAACGTGAACAAATCTTTGAAAGATCTCACCTGGACAAAAAGTTAAAAATGTGTGTATTTTAAATTCGTTTTTATATATAATCTTCTACCGCCTACTTCCATTATATATAATGGAAGCACTAGGTGTTTGGTCATGTCAAGCCAGATGCAAGTTAACTTTCTAGAACCTTAGATAATAATCAAGGAGAATCTTTGCTTTTTTTTTTGAGAAGAAGAGTCCTCCATACCAATCATCCCCAAGAAGAATCTTTGCTTTTTTTTTTTTTTTTTTAATGTTATGAAAAAATGTGCAGAATAGCTCTATAAAAAGCTAAAATCTAGTAAAGGACAAAATTTATACAAACTGATTCTTTGAAATACATATTATCATTCTATATGCCAAATGTCTAAACTATAGGATTTTTTTTTACAATTTTGATTTTATACTTACATAAAAATTTCATTCAACTAAATTTGTCCATGTAATGCAAGGTTAGCTTAACAAGATATATTGAAGTAAGAAAAAGGTTAGAATTGAGCCTATTTATGTATAAATAAATATATATTAATTGTTTCTGCTATATATATCATGAAAATTAAATAAAATTAGATTAATATATTTTTATAAATATTATTAAAATTTTAGCTTTAAAGAGAAGTAAAATTTTTAATTATTTACATGATACAAAATTATAAAAAGGAAAGGAAAGCGAAGAGAAGAAATTAATTTTTTTAAATTTGATTTTGAGTGAACTAAAATATCAAAAAAAAAAACATAAATTATTTTAAAAAATTATATATGTTTTCAAAAGATTTTTATAATAATCAATGAGACCACAAGGGAAAGGGCACTCCAACCACCGTGGCCCGCCACCATTTGCCAACCTTGTTCTTAGCTTGGAAGATATTTGTCCCAAGGGTTGGCATCTCGTAATTCAATGCCACATCGAGGCCTACTTTGTCGCTAGAAACGTTGTCCTTTACCGCCGTTCTAACCCCTCCCATGCTCCGTTTTTATGCAACACACGGAGAGAGCTCGGGCATAAGAGGGAGCGGAGGGGAGAATAGAGGCTTGGTGGGAAGAAGAGATGGGCGAAGGAGGAGGCGGTCGCCACATCCCAATGAAGCGCTTAAAGTGCTCAGCGGACGACGAAATGGAGCTCGGCGAAGGAGAAGTGGAAGATGGGGAGGGAGACGCTGGCTTCTTCTATTACCCGGTGATCCCGTCGTCGTTCGTCGTCTCCGACGCTCTCGAGCCAGACTTCCCCATCATCTACGTCAACACCGTCTTCGAGACCGCCACCGGATACTGCGCCGATGAGGTCCTCGGCCGGAACTGGTAATCTCCTTCTCCTTTAGCGATATATAATTTCATGAATTTTTTCGGTATTAGATGAAGAAATTGCCGTCAAAATTGATGCTTTTGATTGAATTTCGTTGTTGCAAGTTGTCTTTGTGTTTGCGATTGATTCGTTGAGGGTTTCAAAATTTCTCCTTTTGTTGATCTTTTTCGGTTTCGCTGTGTTATTAATTACATAAATTTGTGGATCTTTAGCTGAGTTAAACTGCGAGGGGGGAAATATCTTAGAAATCAGAGGTGAAGGGATTGCCATGAAATTGTTTTTTTAATTACATTTCATGATGTAAGTCGTTCTGATGCTTGTGAAGGGATTGTTAATTGTTCTAAAAGTTTCTTTTGTTGATTCTGTTACGTTTTTAGTATCTTCAGTTAAAAAATCTTGCTATTTTGTAGTTGAATTGACTTGACAACTTTTGATTGTGTTTGATCGATTTCTCGAGCAGTACATGTCATTAGTTGTCCATTTTACTGAATTTGTATGCTTTTTTTTTTTTTTTTTTTTTTTTTTACATTTTCCAATTTATAAATTTATTAATTTTCCGAAGTATTAAGTTGCTATCACTGGTAGAAAGACTATGTTTCGAGGATTACATGAAGGCATGATGAAGGACCATGCTTCCCATATTACCATGTGATTAGTTGTGCATAGCAGGTGCTGCTAAAGATCTTGTTTTTCTTTTTCCCCAAATGAAGTAAATTTGAATATATGGTGATCGGTTTAGGTGCTCCTTTAATTTGAATGACATTTCATTGTCTCTATACCCCTGATCAATAGAAGGATGCTATTGGTAAGAATAATGTATTTTGTGCGGATAGTATCCCCTGTAGTAGGCGTATGATTATTTCATATGATTTTTCTGAGTACAAACAAAATCTTTTAAGCTATTTTCTCTGAGGAATATGTGATTCTAAATATCCAGGGTTTGCTGAACAATCAAAATTATGATGGCATAATCTTCTAGTTCAATATTAATCCTACTAATTTGCTGCATGAATTGGGTTGAATATTTCTCTTGTTCATTTTTTTGCCTTCTATGCCTTTTGTTTCTCAAGATTTGCCAACTCAGTGTCAGTTTTATAGGGAATGATTCACTTGATTAAGTCATAGAACCAATTCCTTTCCTGACATCACGCATACCTCTCATCATTTTCTAGAGCCATGTTGCTTATATATCTTTTGAACCTTTTGTTTCCTTTTGTTGGTTGATCTGCTGTGGTTTTTTCCACTATTGGAATTTTCTGGTCTTGTTTTCTTTTTTTGTTGTTATTTATGTTGTCATACAGTGAGTTCCTTCATGAATGGAACTTACAGTTACAGAAATCAATATGAAGGATGATATAAGTCTTTATATCCTCTCTGTTTATCGGATTTTCATTTCTTTTCTCCTGTAGACTGGCATATTTTGGTCAACTGATTTTTGACTTGACATGATTCACTGTAAGCTCCTGTGTGATCTTCCCGCTTGCGTCAACAACTTTTGCTGTGAACCTGGACTGGAAAATGAAAATAAATCATCTTAGACCTTAATGATCTGGTTGCTCATATATAGAGAATATATCAGGTCTAATTTAACAAGAAAGATTGGTTGTCTTGCATCTTAAAGATCTTGTTGCTCGAATCTACAGGATATATGGTGTATATTCTTACCTTAGCTAGATGAATATATTTTAATAACATTGTTGCTTGTATCCCCCTACCACTCCTGGTATCCCAACTCCCTTTCCTTCTATTTTATGAATTCCAAAAACAATGCACAATGAAGGTTTTCACACTGCTTCATTATGCTCACACTGGAATTGTGCTTTCAGCCGATTCTTGCAATTTCGAGATCCACAAGCACAAAGGCGACATCCTTTGGTGGACCCTATGGTTGTCTCTGAAATCCGTAGATGCCTTGAAGAAGGGACTGAGTTCCAAGGTGAGCTTCTCAACTTCCGGAAGGATGGCACTCCCTTGGTAAACAGACTAAGGCTTATGCCCATACATGGGGATGATGGCATCATGACCCACATCATAGGTATTCAGCTCTTTTCTGAAGCAAATATAGACCTCAGCCGATTGTCATATCCAGTTTATAAACAAAACTCCTACCACAAATCCAGTAATCCAGACAGAGATTCTTTGATGTCTGAACGCAACTCCAGTGACCGCCAGCCTGACTACTGTGGTATTCTTCAGCTCTCAGATGAAGTTTTAGCCCATAACATCTTATCACGCTTGACACCTCGAGATGTGGCATCAATTGGATCAGTCTGCAACAGAATGCGCCAATTAACCAAGAATGAACATTTGAGGAAGATGGTTTGCCAAAATGCTTGGGGGAGAGAAGTGACCATTAAATTGGAGTTAAGTACCAAGAAATTAGGCTGGGGCCGACTGGCAAGGGAATTGACCACACTTGAAGCTGCTGCATGGAAGAAGTTTACTGTTGGAGGCAGAGTAGAGCCTTCTCGTTGCAACTTCAGTGCCTGTGCAGTTGGGAACCGGCTTGTTCTTTTTGGAGGGGAAGGGGTCAACATGCAACCGATGGATGATACGTTTGTCCTCAATCTTGAGTCAGCAAATCCAGAATGGCGCCGTGTGAAAGTTAGCTCCTCTCCTCCTGGGCGGTGGGGGCACACTCTCTCATGCCTAAATGGTTCATGGCTGGTGGTGTTTGGAGGATGTGGGAGGCAGGGACTGCTCAATGATGTGTTTGTCTTGGATTTGGATGCCCAACAGCCAGCTTGGAAAGAAGTTGCAGGTGAAGCTCCTCCCCTACCGAGGTCTTGGCACAGCTCTTGCACTGTCGATGGCTCAAAGCTTGTTGTATCAGGTGGCTGCACAGATGCTGGTGTGCTTCTCAGTGACACCTTTCTGTTGGACCTCACAAAGGAGAGGCCCACATGGAGGGAGATACCTTCAACATGGTCTCCTCCTTCTAGATTGGGACACACTCTCTCAGTGTATGGGAGGACTAAGATTTTGATGTTTGGGGGGTTGGCTAAGAGTGGTTCTCTAAGGTTGAGGTCCTGTGACACGTACACCATTGATTTGGAAGAGGATGAACCCCAGTGGAGGCAGCTTGAGGCTAGTGGTTTCCCTGGAGTTGGTCCACCCCCTAGACTGGATCATGTTGCAGCAAGCTTGCCATGTGGGAGGATCATTTTCTTTGGTGGATCCATTGCAGGGCTGCACTCCCCGTCGCAGCTCTTCCTTCTGGATCCATCTGAAGAGAAACCAACTTGGAGGATCCTTAATGTCCCTGGGCAGCCCCCAAAGTTTGCTTGGGGTCATAGCACTTGTGTGGTTGGAGGGACTAGAGTCCTTGTATTGGGTGGTCACACAGGAGAGGAATGGATTCTGAATGAACTGCACGAGCTATGTTTGGCAAGCAGACCCGAGGCAGATCCATGACCTCACTGTTCTGTTTTGAAGATTGAGTGGAGATTAGAGTTCTATGCCATTTAGTTTCCGCAAGTGTCTTTGGTTTCTGTATTTTGTCTGATTTTTGCTTTCTTTTTATGTAGCTACTAGCTACTCCTTTACATTAGTATTGTGTTGTGGTAGTCTTCCCACTCTTCTTTCTTTCTAGTGGTATTGTACATTCCTCTTTTCTATGAATTTTTGATCTATATAATCTTCTTGGTGCTAAATGTGTAGAACTTTGCATATTGCATTCTCTCTTTGCTTTAGAACACATGATCAGCCATTGATCATTTGTTTCCAGTCCTGATCTCTAAGTTAAAAGGAACTTCTTGGGAGTTTTGTGTTGGAATGGCATTTTAGGTATTGAAATTGGAGATTACTGATGCAAATAAATTAGATGGTCTTATTGATTCGGTTGAAAATTTGAGAAATACCTCTCAAAAGCCACAAAATGCTGAAGCTCTAGGTGACTGCATTCATCCAGATACCAATACTTTCTGGGACTTGACCTCCCAGTGATCCATGAGTTGTCTAGATCTCTTTCAACTCCTCGATCATTTGTGGTTGGAATTCCTGGACCGCTGCTCCAACTGGTGGACTGACTGGACTCTGGAGATTGCCTTTTGGATTCGAAATCCACCTCTAACGATGAAAAGATGGAATTGGATCAACCTGCCAATAACACTTTCTTAGTTTCATCATTTCAACAATATCGCTAGCCCTGGCCGCTTCGCTACTTTTATTCCAAAAGTTGGCATCACCTCACGACTCCTAATGAAATTTTGGTTGATGGCCTTTTTCCTTGAATCAGATTGGATTCTGTCAACCAATGGTTGGCTGAGATGACTTTTGATGGTAAAAACATACACCTTTGGCACCTTAGACTTTAATACTGTGTATAATGTCAATACCATGCCAGCAGGACACCAGTATATATTGAATCCTTCATTCAGAGCATGGCAAACCGGCTAGACTGAGAGATATTTGCCACTTGACTGTAAAGGTGCCAGGACATGAGGTCAAAGGATGAAAAAGATAAAGAGGGATCGAAGCCAGCAATTTTTTATTTCTGGAGTAAAAGAAATCATGGATCTAGAAAACCTGTGATTGTTAAGAGTGGTTGGTAGCCTCGGATGATCCACCAATTTGGGAGTTGGGGATTGGACGCTGAAAATAGATCTCATGGCGGGCATTAGACCCATGACAATTCAAATGCAATATCCTAATCGCCTCGGTGGTCACCTCGCAGCATGTACCAGACTATAGATCAGCAAGAGACCGAGCTCAAATTATCCTGGCATGGTGAGTAGGTGGGAAGTTTGGACAAAGAGGCACCAATTTATCGAACCGATGCAACACAACCAAATTGAAAATGGTCGAACCCTCTATCGTGGAATATGACGACGAGAATAAAGTCATGGTGAATCCGGCTGTCGGTCAAATCTAATAAAAAGATCTGGCCAACCCAATCAATCAATTAGCATTAATGTATAGAAACTAGAAAGAAATGTTAGCTACCAACCTATTTGGACATCGTTAAAGGTTTTTAGTTCAAAACATTCTAATTGAACTGAGCTACTTGATATAAAAATTGCTATATAAAGCAGATCGCTAATTTTATATATATATATATATATATATAGAGAGAGAGAGAGAGAGAGAGAGAGAGAAAGAAGGCTTGACTACACGTTCTATGTTCACATATAGCCGAACTTAAATTTGTTTATCTTCTTCACCATTGAATCTACACAAATCTTGAAACCCAAAAACCAAACGTTAGCCATCATTTTCTACTTTAAAAAAAAGAAAGAGGCATTTATGAGATAAAACATGCATTATTCAAGATAATATTTTATGATGCATGTTATTTATAAATGATATGGTACTAATGGATGAAACTAAGATGGGATTAATTGTAAGTTAAAACTATGGAGAAATGCATTATATTTTAAAAGTTTTAGGTTAAGTAGGATAAAAATAAAATACATAAAATATAATTTTAGTACAATTATAAATGGAGATGAATATAGAGACAAAATTGAGATAGATATATGGTAACACAAAAAAAAAAGATAGAATAAAAAATAAAATAATTCGTAAAAAGGTAAAGGTAGCTTCAATCAAAAATAAATTAAGAAAAGAATAACTTAAATAGTTTAACATGTATATCGTAAACTTAGAGATGCACTTGTGTGTAAGAGTAACTTGATACATGTAAAACGAAAAAGAAATAAAGGTAGATCAAGAATTATATGAGAGAAAGTGATAAAAAAAACTTAGAATCTTTGTGTCTTACAAAAAAAAATATGATTCAAAACTAAATTGAATAAAGAAAAAGGATTCATGTAGCTGGCCCAACTAATTTGAAATTAAAGTTTTTTTTGTTATTATAGAATTTATAAGATATAACACGTATTTATGAGATAAGGACAATATACTATATCGTATCTCTGTGTTGCTGTATCATAAAATACAGCGGCATAGGGATATGATATAGTCATAGGGATGTGATATAATATATAATATATTACATCATATTCTTGTGCTGCTATATCATATACCTATGCTTATGATATAATCTATCATATCTTTGTGTTACTATTATATTATACCATCATGCCGCTATATCATATACCTATACTTATGATATACTACATCATATCTCTGTATTATCGTATTATATCTTTATGCTATTATATCATAAGCACAGGAATATAATATAGTAACACAAGAATATATTTTCATGATAAAGACATGTGCTCTGTCTCATAAATTCATGACCCATCTCATAAATGTTATGATTTTTTTTAAAAAAAAGCTAATAACTTTTTTAGCTTTGAGATCCATACAGATCTAATGATGAAAAGACAATCAAATTTAAGCTTGGCTACATGCAAATGTAACTAAATCTATTCCTCTCTGTCTCTATATATATATAAAAATAAACATTCTTTTGCAGTTCTCACCTTTATTAGTTTCTATGGCAGCATCACATCTCCCATTGAAGATCGACTGAGAGAAGCAGTCCAAACAATACAAAGCAATGGCGTGAGTACAAAATTTAGCTCAACATCAGTCTGCTGTTTTCTCTTTGAAATAAACATTATTAAGAGACGTCACCACGTGTTCCATTATTTCTCACAGCATGGAGAGTAGAACCTCGAGTAGAGATGTTCCAAGCAATAAATTAATTAATGAATTACAGAGATATGAAAATAACAAAACCAGCAGGTTAGCCACGAAGCAATGGCTATGTGAACGAGGAAAAAACAAAAACAAAAACAAACAATGACACGCTCTTCATTATGTAGATCCCATTGCATTTATTTTTCAGTCACAAAGAATGGGAAGGAATGGAGAAGTATATAAGTGGATTGGCATTTGTGCATATTTCCATGCTTGTCATGTCGTTCACATGCATCTCTTGTTTTGCCTATCATTTCCAAGCAACGGAATCAATCTCATCTCTTGCAGACTTGTACAGCTCGAGTCGCTTAGCAATGGCCTCCCTCTTCTCCATAAGACCTGGGTCCTCATCCAACATTGCGCTGAGCTGCTTCTTCTGCAGTATGGGAGCAAAAGCCAGTTAAAATACAGTTTTGTCTTTATAGTTAAACCGCAAAGCATAAGCTGTTTTGCATTTTAGCTACGCACCCCCGGTGGAAGGGTAAAGCACGGTTCAGATCCATGAGCGCTATTATTTAGGTTCAGATAGATTTCCAATTTAATTGAAAGCCATCTTGCAGTAAGAAGTTGTCATTTGACCATATCAAGTGACGGATTCAAATTTGAATAGAACTTAGGTAATGGGAACATCAAAATTAAGGGAAAATGTGAAGTCCTTAATAGAGCTTGAGGATTTTTTTTAAAAAAACATATAAGTGGTAATGCACATAAAATTTGTTATATCACAAGAGAACAAGTATGGTAAAATTTGTTATATCACAAGAGAACAAATATGGTTCAGACAAAAACATAACAGCAGCAAAGAAATAAATACACATGTCAAAGTTCTCAAAAAATTTGTCAATAATTCGGAAATAATTTGCAGAACCACCAAGTCAATGAAGAGAATTTATCAATAATTTGGAGGGCATGGTCTGAGTGTACATGATTTTAGCTTGATAACTTTGTAATAACATTTTTTTATAAAAGAAATCAAAAATTACATTCATTAGAAGTTATTTTGAGGTAGTTTCTATTTATAGTAGGTGCTAGAGATATTTGATCACTTATCACATGGAAAAAACATGAAATAAATTCTGCCTTTTCTCATTAATTAGCAGAATTATCACACTTTTCACTGCCAAGAATCTGAGAAACTTCAGAGTAAGAAATTTAATAATTCCTAAATAGATGAAGCATGTAACATGTCAAAGACAGGTCACCAAACCTATGAAGCTTAGTATAAGAAATGATTCTGCAAAACAGGAAAAAAAATGATTTTTTTCTTGGGTGTGTGTGTGTTGAGGAGGAGGGTGAGGGGGGAGTCCATGCCACCATGAACAATGCATTCAGAAAATTGGCATGGGCTTTCCAAGGTAGCTATTTCTTATTTTTTTTTAAAAAAATTTAATGGCCACCATGTGTGGGTCCCCATTCCAGATTAGCAAGTATGCTCATCGGCCAATTGTCTGCTGTTGAATCTATTCAACAACCAAATATATCATGCAGTAGAAAACATGACCGATGACTGCAAGGGACATTGTGAGTAGATGTACAAGAGTTATCAATACCAAACGTCGCAGATCAAGAAAGATATACCTCTCTACCCCCTACTTGGGCGTAAAAATAGTTAAGTAGTGACCGTTTTGCCTCTCGGACTTGACAATAGACAATGGCCTTTGGAATAGTATTTTTCAGCGTGTCACATACCATGCCCACATAAGCTGAAACATTTGATCCTGGAGAGAAATCAATGTGACACCCCAATTGCTGTCAGTTACAGTTACAACCATTATTGACCATTACAAAGGTGCATAATCCAGTATAATTTTTCATTAAATAATTTGTAAAAAGGAAGAAAAGAAACACAGAAGAGAAGGGAAAAGAATTGCATAATTATGTCCATCAATTTCTTACAATGTAAATGATGTTTGTTTCAAACATATTAATATCAGATGGAATTTGAGTGAATCTCAAAAATAGAGGGTGATTAAAGTACAAGAACAGCCAACTCACCAATCCTCCTAAGGTGAATTTCACCATATCTGTCGATCGCTGGGGCTGAGGTATTCGAACCTTTATCAGGTTCCTGAGGAAGTTTTCTGAAGAACTCTACTGTAAGGTAGCTGGACTCCATTTCCACAAGCCGCAGAACTGTTTTTTGGCTATCATCACGGAATCTTTCCAGGGCTTCATTTGCCGCAGCTGCTACGTCAGATTGGAGAGTTGGGAAACGCTTTAATTCCTAACCAAAAAAAAAAAAAATCAAGACCATCATCACAAGTTGGAATCTGTATAAGCAACAAGGCCTAGGGCCTCACAGTTCATCCAAGACTGTGAAAAAGTAGCATGCATGATTCATGACAATATCATTTTTGCGCTTGATAGTTAAAATCAGATTAAGTTCACAAATTACAGTTAGTTCATTCTGCAGAATTTAAACTTTAAAGCACACATGATTGTCTACATGCACGCCTGAGAGACCAGCTGCAAGAGTAATAGCAGGTGCAAGACTTTTAAGGTGTCTACAACAAAACAAAAACAGTGAAGGTAAAATAATCTTGTGCAGCAACAAACTTTAAACAGAAATTATAATCTTTAAAGTCAAAAAGACAACAGTGAGCTTTTCAACGTTGACTTAAAGGAGCCCTCAAATTAATATGACATCTGTTGTCAGAACAAGATAAATTTAGAAGCAGGAGGTTGGAACAGATGGAGATAGATTTTTACAGTATGAACAACCTGCTACACTAAAAATTTTGAATACTCAAGAGAACCAAAGAAAAGAATATTCAGGTTCAACTAGAGTGACCTTTAGCATCCTCCGTCGAACAAATATCAAAAGAATATAGATTCAGAAATAAGCCAAGTTTTGTTTCATAGAAGATAAATCATTCGTAAGAATTATGCAATAAGTGTTTCTATCTGTGAAAATATAGAGGAAAATGTGTGAACAAACCTTTTGTTCCGTCTCAAGATAAAGTGGCTGATATGTTCACTAAAAGTTTAGTAAACAAAGAAAATTGTCTGGATGCTAGTCCATGCTTCAAGTTTCGACATCAGCATTCTAATATGAGAAGCATTAAATATTTGTTGGTTTTGTGAATTTTCTAAACATGTATTTCAAAGTGTCAAATAGTGGATTCAATCTAAATGGGGGTTACAATTGCTTTTGGAAACAAATAATACCAGGTAGTCACCTAGTAGTAAATGGCAATGAATAAAACACTATTTTGCCATTTGGAAAATGTAATGGCAATGAATCAGTGGAGGGAGAAGGCAAATGTTACTATTTAGCACAGGATAGGTCCAGTACCCATATACTCAAGCCTTCCGATTAATACTTCTACTGTTGCAAAATCCATTTAATCCTTCTGAGGAGCCCCATCAACCTGGAATTGTGCTTTAGAACCAACTCCATATTTCCTGGGAAAAGGAATGAATGGTGATACCCTGTAAGGGGCATTCTAATCTTCATGTTCTCTTTTTTGCAGGGGATGCTTAGCTTGATTGCTATAGTCTTTAAGTTTGTCAAAGGTTTAATCTAGTGCCATATATTACGACCTAAATCTTTATAGTTTACATACATTGACACGATACATATATACATAAACACATATAGCTCATTAAGGATGATCATAATATTAAGGATTTTTTATCAATATTCATTGCATATACCTAGAACCAAAATGCAGTCATTGAATCTTGCTACAAGTTTCTATTATGCACTAGTTAAATCCTTAGTCAAGTAATTAGGAATAAAATCAACACAGTTCTGAAGAAGTTCAACTACTATGGTGATGTTTCAGCAGATTTTAGTGGTGATCAAAGGAACACATTTTGCTAAGATGGAAGAAGTTGCAAAGAATCTTCAAGAGACATTCAAGAAATAATTCTAGCAATTGAACAAAATCTCCAGGCAGATAGAATCTTAAATGCTTATTTTATTAAAAAAATACTATACTAAAATTAATGGATAAAGTAGGGTTCCCCGGATCGTGCCAAACTGCCCGGTTTGGGGCAAACCGGACCATATTGGCCTAGAATCGATGTAGTTCAGCACTGCAAAATGGTTCACTTTAATAACAAGTTCACTTATTGTTTGGATGGTGGGTTTGGGTTCGATCCAATTCAATCCATTTAAATAAATATAAAAGAGCTCTCATTTCATCTACATCTCTCAAAGAAACCCAAGCCGTCCGCACCCGTTCCCCATCGCTTTCACCCATATTTCTCCTAAAGAAACCCTAGCCATCCGCACCTCTTCCCCGTTGTTTTCAGCTATATCTCTCCCACACACAAAGAAACCCTAGATGTTGACAATTGGCTTCTTCCCCATCGACACCCTTGCTATCACCCTCTTCTCTATCGAAGCTCTTGCCATCGACCACCATTAGCCACCATCCGCCATTAGCTTTCATCCTTGTCTCCAACAAACATCTTTGCTAGTCGCCGATTGCCAGAGATAGGTCTCCTCTCTCCCCATTCTTTCTCTCTTTTCTCTCCTTCTTCCTTTCTCTGCTCTCTTTAGTCCTCTTATTCTTTTTTTTCTTTGTTCGCCACAATTCAGTGTACCCACGTACCAATACCATACCGAACCGATCACTGGCCAACATAAGCTACCAGTACGATTCGACGGACCTTGCGAATAAAAGGATAGTGCTGATGTTTTTTAAGTAATCACATCTGGTTGTACCTAGTACATTGTATTAATGGTATTTGGTTCGTAGCAACCAGAAACTTCTACTAAAATATCTTTGAAATCCTTCCAGAAATCTCTTCTTTACTCTTAACTTGTTATGCTTTAAGAAATCAGCTTCCGCACATGCATACTTGATACTAGACCAGCATTGACTCTCAATTCAGGTAACCAGGGTGTGACTATAGGTAGGTATCACTGATTCGTCATTATGGATGTCTATAACTTAGCTGATTATATGTGGTTACCAAAAAGATAGTTGCTGTTATAATCTACATGTCCATATGTCAGTGGCCACAAATGGAAGAGAAGTACATCTTATGTTTTCAAATCTTTTTTTTAGGTGAAGAATTAGGAAGTTCTGTTCTCCTTGAGTTGAACTAAATCACTGCATGAATTCATGTGCATGGATGAGTACGTGTACGGATGCCTGCATGCTTGTGTGTAGATATGTATGTATATAACTAAGAATTATGCAGGATTATTCTCAATCTGTATTGCATCTGTGGAGTCAAAATCCAATAAATGAACCAAGCTAGAAGGTTGTATAATGCAATAGGAATCTTAAATTATTTATCAGGAATATAATCACCACAAATGTCAAGAAAATATCTACTATTGCAATGATGGGACAGGACTCTAGATAACCGCTTAGGGTTTAGAATCTATGATATTTCAATAAATAAAACATGTTTCAAACACATTATTCTAGCATCATACAGACCAATGAATTTTTCTTAAAGTTGCTAACCTCTGTTTCTGCAATAGATTTTCTAACAAGTTCTTTCAAGACAAAGTGCACCTGAAAAGTAATAATGACAGTTAAATTAGACTGCATGTTGGATAACATAAATCTATAATCACTAATAAAGGGTACTTATCATGTTAATAGAACATGAAAGAGAGATCATATGCCCAATTTTCTCAAACTAGGACTTGGTGAGTCAGATGGCCAAACAATGGCAATGGCTCATAAGAATGCAAAGAAAAGTACAAGAAACCTTAAAATACTTGAGCCAATTGAAATAGACAATAACTGACTTTTATGCTGAGAAATAACAATCTAAATTTCAAAAAGAAATCAATTGCCACTAACTAATTTATATATAATAAAACCATGAGAAAACACAAAAGAGCATCTCAAACAAGTCCTGCTATAATGAGTCAGGTTTACGTATTTTATTTGCCTTTTGTATCAATTAATAAAAAAATCCATGGCATCACCAAGTTTTTTAATTTCTTCAGGCAAATCCAATACAGATAAAGCATTAGGTGCTTATTTGTCCTCTATCGTATCAACATGGTTTTGGCACTGGCCATGTATGTATTGACCTATGATGGTTCAACATTGCCTAGTACCAAGCCATTTTTGTTAAAAAATTATTTGTTTTGGCCAAGGTCTGCAGAACCATGAACCGGTGCCGGACTGGTTCGGTTCTGTGTGGGGGTGACCCGGTCCGGTAGCGAACCACCCTTTTCCCAAGTTTTAAATTTTTTTTTTTTGTAGTTTTTTGTTATGGTTTTTCATACTTTCCACTTTGTCCACCGGAACCAAACCAAAAGCCAAAACCGTGCCAGCTTCCAGCCGGTTCAGCCTTCCATGGTTTTGGCACAGCACATCACGTGCCAACCTAAAATGGTAGTGATCATGATGACCAGCACATTGGTACTTGCACCTAAAACCTTGGTATAGGCACAGGATTTCAGCTACTAAAATTTAAACGAATGCTCTGACTCCTTTAGTGAAGCAAAAGTGGATGCAGGAGAGCATCTGCGCAAGCAAGTGGGAAGTGGATGTTTCAAAAATGTTTAGAATATGAAGCACCTAGGAAGTAGGGGCACCAGAACGAGTTTGCAAGGAGTTTCCAGAGTGGGTGCAGCACCTTAGCTAGAAATTTCCTGCTTCTAAGGCTGCTCCACTAGATCACCACCAAGGTCATTATCTCACAAAAGCTTCTTGGCTGTATGACTACAGAAATTGTTCCATAATGCTGCTTCCCATTATTCATCACTTTTACTGATTCTAGTATATCTAACCATAGTGGAATCTGGTACATTCCATCAGATAAATTGTAGTGCACTTGCTTGGATCATCCTTCATCTCTATAATCTTAAAGATATGTAGCATCAATGGTTCTTTTCTACTTGTCTGCCATCAAAATTTGTCTCCACACAAGTTGAATATTATGGTAGATTTCAATCACCCATGTTCTTGGTCTTGCTATACATATTTTTATTGGAGTATTGATAGTAACACCACTAATTATGAAATTCTTGATTTGTGCAAGAACAGGGTTCTAACTTTTGACTTGAGGCCTCCAACACATAAATCTCCTGCATGTCCTGAGTTTAGCACATGTGAAAATGCTTTCTGCCTCTCTTCTTTCAGTTTCTGGAATCATATATTAGGTTAGGTCATGTTCTAAAACTAGAACTAATTATTTAATTAATCCAAATTCACATGCAGATGTCTATAAATCTGAACCAAGTTAAGTCCTACTTATGCACCTTGTAACTTGGTGTATATGACATTTGGACATTTCCCATTCCTTTAAACTACAGTAATAAACATGACTGTTTGTTTGTCAGTTTGATGATGCTAGTTCTATGTATCCTTTACCTTGTACTCATGCATTGTAGAACCCAAAATGCTGTGGCCCCTAAACATATTTTGTGCATGCATTTTCCTCTGGTCCTACTTTAGCCAATTGTTGTGTTTTATGCTTCTTTCAAGTGATTCTTCTCTAAGTTAACAAGGAGAGATATGAAACACCAACCCATGAAACTTTTCTGCAATGTAGAGAAAGTCAGCCTGTTGAGAAGTGATTAGATCAATCTTCTAGAGTTAATGGTACTTGAACATGGGAAAAAGATGACTGATCCATACTCAAGCACTTCTAGCCCACCAAGTGTGATGAATGCCTTCAATGATATAAGACCTCATCAAATGATTGTGTCTTACCAAGCTTGTTATGCATGGATTGACAACCAGATATTTATGATCTTACCTTGAGCATGTTACACAGTTTAGGGCTATTAAACTGTATTTGTTCTGTCCTGCATGAGCTAAAATCATTTTCTAAATTTATCCAATATGATTGTGCACATATTTAAACAATGTTCTCAATTGAGTATAAATTTCAGCTATTCATATCTGTTCCTCTGTTCTTCAGTAAACGAGGATAAGGGGAGAAAAAGAGAAAAGAAAAGCTTAAACCTAAGATTTTCTTCAAAAGTCGGCTTTAGCAGTGAGTTCCGATAACCACTAAAATAGTGCAACTTAACTATTCATTATCAGAGAGAAGAGGTCATATCTCATCACACCATTCTGCCACAATGCAATAAGACCTATATAAATACCAACAAATAATCTTCACATTGAAGCCATTTTTGTTTTTCAACAACAGGAAAAGTAGATAATGTCAAATAATAAATGGATTTTGAGAAAACAATTCACACATCACATGTATGAGTCTAAAGAGAGATTGAATGCTGACCTCCAGGCAAAAGAGTATGACTGTAACTAGAACAAGCACAAAACTATTTTCTTACAATAAACAGATGCATGCATTTCGATGAAGTCAGCTATGCTTGAGATGTATAGAGTACAGTTGTAACAACATGTGAAGGCATTATGCTAAATAGAAATTAAAATAGCTTTAGAGAAGTAGTCTAGAGAACTAATACAGCATCAACCGAAGCATCAGCTGGGCCCTTAAAATAGCTTAGAGAGCTATCTATAAGCCTTCTGTATCCTTGTTCAGGAGCAATCAAGTGGGGCTGATAACCATCTGCCTCTGAAATAACTTTGCGAACATTTTGCAGAGAAAGATGCCTATCGAATGGGAGCTTTTTCAAAGCTGCTGGTAGTTGATTGTCAAAAACCCCATATATCCGGTCTCCACCAGGTCGCCTAAAGCAATAAGATCACAAATAAGAATATCAACTCAAATCAGTCCTTGTAAAATTGCAAAAAGCTTGTTAAGTTAATTGATTATTATTTCTAGTGTACTTCGACTTTACAAGTATTGTAACTGTAAAGTTATATATAATTACATGCACTCTTTTGGGATGGGCAGCTTTAAAAGACTGTCCTGTAAGATGATTGGACCACTCTAAGTTGAGGTCTGCCGAGACATCCTGAATAGGACAGTTCGTGATGTGCCAAACTGGACCAGCCAAGAATTGAGATAGTTTAACTACCTGATTCAGTCCCAGCTAAGAACCAATCAGAACCAGGTAGTTTCAAGCTATTTTGGGTTATTTCAAACTGGTGATTTATAAATGACTCATGAGTTGCGACTTCTCCAAATTGTCTCTCTCTCCCGATCTTCCTCCAAGCCACCGCCACTACCACCGATGACCACAGATCACCGGAGTACATCCCTCCATCCATCTCTCTCTATCTTGCCCCTCTATTCGAGAAAACCCTCCACCATGGCCCTTTGCACCCCAATCGTCCTTAAGGCCCACTAGTGCGACCCCAACTTCGCCTAAGATCCTCAACCCCAGGTGAGGGGAAACCCTAATCCCCCCTCCCCCTCCCCCTCCCCCATCCACCTGATTCTAGTACTTTTCAAGTTGGTATGGTACACATCGGTACCATATCAAACTGATAGTAGGCTAGTACCCTAGAACCGATTTGGTGAACCTTGATTTAAGTTGATTAAATCCACACTAGCAGCCACCACCACATATACTTTAACCTACATTAGTCGATTTCAATTACCTCCATCATCATCCATTTTATCTTTCTCACTACACCTTTTGTCGTTGCAACTCATCTGCAGCTGCCATCTTTATGTCAATGGCCAAAGTCATACTGATGGGGGGATAGCATAGGGGATGAAAGGTATGTACAGTTGTACTACTTGAGAAGGTGAAAATCTTTTATCCATCACAAAGAAGGAAAGCTTCAAAAACTAAAATAACTAAATAAGAGCATGCAAGAGCAACCTATAATCTTCAAAATTTTCCTTTTAGAAACTATTTTCAGTGCAATCAAACACGCAAAGATAATTAATTCTTTTCAAGCCAATATCTTTACACTAATAGTTGTATTTTTAAAGACACAAGTCCATGAAGAAAAGAGATACATATTAACTCAGCCTTGTACATATCAGCACATAGATTTTTAGCATATGAGATAGAATTTTCATGATTTTCTAACTGCTAAATAAATAAAATCAAGTTAACATTTACCCTCCATCCAAATGCTCTTTAAAGATGCGGTCAAATGCACGACACATTTCTAATATTGTGTAAAGTTGTGCCTGGTACCAACAAAAAAAAAAGTAAGAAACTCATACTGTGATACTGCACATGCTGAAAACACAACAATTTCTCTATTTTACCCCAGAATCAGATCCAATAGGTCTGCCAAGCCGATCCAACTCTGCCTCAAGCTCAGCAACTGTTTTATTAATTAAAGCTATTATGCTTGGAATCCGTGCCCTGATTACAGACTCCAAATGCTGGATCATACAAGGAAATAGGAATTTAAGATTTAACTTGCAATCTCACGGGAGATACCGAAATAAAAGGGAAAAAAGGATACATTTTTCACCTTAGATAGAAGCTTAGCGAGATACTCTGAGCCCATTTTATGTGCCAAATGTCCATAATCAGGGCTCGTTGCAAAATACTCCTGTTCTTTACGTCGCGCAGCAATCATGTCGACATTCTTGTTTATATCAGCTTGCGAGCGATTGACAATTCCAACCCATGGATGCTGTAAGCGGTATTGTCTTCCTTCAAGTACCTAAGAACAAGCATATTGCAGGTGTTAGGTTTCATGAGCCATAAAAAGTGCTTCCATGGGAGAAATGCTTGCCAAAATTATAATAAGTATGTTTATTTGAACATATAAAAATTGATATTCAAAGGATAATGGCCTACATCCAGAGCATTGGTACCCTGGTCCATCAGATCAAGCTTTGTTAAGACTCCAAAAGTTCTCTCACCTAGAACAAAACAACAAAAAAAAAAATGATCAGATTTGAGTTGTCAGCTATTTTGAATCTTCATTTAAAATAAAACCATCTCCAGCCACTTGATCGTATGTCCTATAAATGCAAATAAACTTTCTACCTGAAGGATCAACTTCTCTTGCAAGCTTTATAGCATCTGAAGTAGCAATATCTTGATTGGCAGGAGAAATGGCCAGTATGATGGAATTGGGCTACCAATCAGGAAAATCAAGCAGCATAAGGCAGTTGACATGATTTAGAATAACAACAAGGAAAAAACTAAAACCTCCTAAACCAACAAACTCAAAAGACAGATCAGAGGTACAAACAAAGGTAAATTAAAACATTCACTGCATGCAGTATTATTGGAATGATCACTGAATCTGGCATAATAATAAAAAAGAAAAAAGAAAAAAAAAATCATAAAAGCACAAGGAATTAGATTTGTTAAAGAACAAATCATTACAAATCATGAGGAGAAAAGTTTCTTAGGCAAAAAACCACAGAGTACAATCCAAATGTACAATTATGAAGCCACAAATATAATCCTGTAAGAATGTTCATCGGATGACCATTGATTTCATCACAATATTAAGTCCAGTATGAGAAGAAAGAGGCAGGAGAAAGGCAGGAAGATGTGTGTAAAATCAAAGAGAAATGTTTGTTACCTTTTCAACATACGACCGAACCATATTTTCAATATCTTCAACAATTGTGTCAGGCTGTCCCTCTGCACACACCAGACCAACCAGTAATGCACAGTAACAAAAACATCATTTGCATAAAATAGAAGAAAGCCCAACATTGTGCCCTTTGAGAAATTACCTACAGCAACCTTCGTCAACCCAGGAAGATCTATAAGTGTTAAATTAACAACTGCCAAATGTCACGAATAAATCTAAGTCAGGAGGATGTATTGCTAAATTCCTGGTTTATAAAACAAAGACATTTTACTGCAGAAAACATATAAAATGAAAGAAAAAAATTGATTGATTGAATGATCACAGCATTCCATATCTTCAGAACATGGTTCAGAAATTCCATGGGAAACAAAAATCAAGATAGATATTTTAGTGTTCTTGCAAAAGTAAAATGGGTAATTCCCAGTTCTGATTATTACCGAAAACTTAAGGTAAAGTACAGAGTCATGACATTGAGTATAAGAAAGGCTTTAGCATTAAAATTTCTAATAATGTTTATTTTACAGTCCACACCCAAATATTTTTAGTGAGAAGGATATCCATACAGTTCAGCCTTTTCTTAATAAAATAAGACACCACATTTGTAGTCCTGAGACCCTCTACCTGCAAACTTAATCCCCATTCAGAAATCTATATCTAATATTAAAAACATAATTTAACGGGGGAAATGCAACTACAAAGAGAGAATTGATTACAGTGTTAGATGTTCATCTTTCAAATTAAAAATGGAAACACTTTTGCATGTTACAACAGGTGAAGCATTAAAGTAACGCTGATGATACAACCCTAGATAAAGGGAATTCCTTCCTCTAACGTGTTAGATTCTAATCTTAAATAATCATAAGGAAATATAACTAAAGATTTAAAGAACTTTCACGTGAGAAAATGAATTAAAGATTTCCCATCTTTACTTACAATATAAACTCCAAGGCCATGTCTGGTTGAAGAATAGTTATGTATGGGTTAAAAAGGCTTGAGGAATAACTTGAGGTAAACGAAAGAGTGTTAAAGTAGACTAACTTTGTTCTGTCCTTTTGGAATATCCTTTTTATTCAGTTTGTGATAGAGGAAGTGCTCAGAAAGTTCTTTAGAATGCCTGTTTTCCCCCAGGAACAAGGGAGCCCAAAAAGAGCATTTGGCAGGATAAAGTGGAATAAAGTGGAAAAAGTAGGTTATTCTCCCTCCTTCAAGTTTATCCTGCAACCAAATGCAGTCCAGAAAGGTTTAAAGGGATTTTGGTTAGAGGGATTATGATGGCTCTCTTCTTCCATGATAGGGAGGTCCAGCATTCTAAGTGATGCTAAGGTCCTCTCCTAGTCAAAAGAGGAAGGTTCAATCATGAATATTAAGACAATTAGAAATGATTAAAAGCCGATAAAGGCTGAAATTAGCTGGGTTTATAGATGAAATCGTCTGGATCTACTCTAACCTTCAAAAGCTTTAAATTCTCCTTCTATTAGGAGGTATGTGCACGCCCATCTTTACTATGTAATTAAAGCTAGCTACAAGGCAGCAAAGAAACTAAGATCATAGCAAAGACAATCTTCAAGAAGAATTTGCAAATGGAACCTGCAGTAGTGCGAGCAATCTCATCTTTCTGACATTTGAATGCCAAAAATAGTTGTTGCATTAAAAAAGCCATGATCCATGGTTTGCTTTTATGTGTCTTTTTTCCCAAACTTATTTCAAACCAGCCCAAAGTGGCCTAACTTGTTAGGAAGATCTTCTTGGATCAGGTGACAGTGTCACTAAGTGCTCTTAAAAAATAGATTGGAGATACTATTTTGTATCAAATTTTAACAAAATCGGGAGAATGTATCACTCAAGTGATCTCAACCTCTTCCCCTATTATTGAAATTCTCAACAGTGTAAGTTGGGGAAGATAGAAGACCAGCGAATTCAACTGAGAAGGTCTACATGTGAGTTAGTAAGCAAATCTAAAACTGCATTGGTATAGCAGACATCTCAGGGGGGTGAACTTCATGCAAGTCCTGCATGATGTCATTCAATGCAACTAGCAATGATAATTCACACCTAATGATGTGCAATGCACCTAAAAAAAGTGAATGTCTAAATAGTCCTCTCTTTTTTTGAGAAAAGAATGACTAAATAATCTTATGCAAGGAAAAAGACTTCCTTAATTGATGTAGAAGCTCAAATAAAACCTGAGATTACAATTAAACAACAAAGATCCATTTGAACACATAAAAGTTGAAGAATATAACTAGGATAGGTGTCTCATATCCTTTCACAACTTTTATCCAACACATTGAAGGCAACTCCAAGGCTATCACCTTAGGTATCCATATTCAGTGAAGTTTTGAGTGAGCTCCCACTTTCCCATCATCTTCGTGGTTGGCAAGATTATGGCAGAATATCTATGGTTGCTCCAAGCATATCCAATATTAGAGACCAATGATGGATCATCGGTCCTTCATGGTTACACTCCAAAGTGTTAATGGTAATACTAAGTAAAGCAAATACAAGATCTCATACCATGAAGATGGAGCAGGAATTGAAAGTAATGCACGATAGAATCCAATAGTGCATCGCCATGTATATATGGGATACCTATCTCTGAAAAGAAGATTTCATGATGACTTTAAGAAGAATTAAGGTTGAAGTAGAAAATATGGATCGAAATATTAAACTAGCATTAAAGAAATTTCCCATATTTTTGTCAGATTAACTACCAGTTTTATCTTATGATTTAGTCTATGCTAGAAAAAAATATATATTCAATTTGGCGTTATAATGATGAAAGCAATGCAGACAACAGATCCAATATTTTGAGTATACCTTAAAAAATAAATTACAATAATATGGCAACTCACCAGAAAATTAACAATAAAGAGTAGAAAAAAGATAGAAATTCTTTATTTAGTATTTATTTTTTATAAATAATCATCCTGCAAGAACCCAAATTCAAGAATCAACCACAGACCCAAGACATATATGTATGCTGACCGTGTGGAGAGTAAACGCTCAAGTGGATCGGAATATTAGATATATGTTTTGTTTTTCCAGTAATACGATCAGTTTCATCCTGAATCTCCTTCCTAATAGCAGCTGCACACATACAAGATTCAAAATAAACTTCAATAGACATGAGGTAAATTGTGATTTATAAGAGAACAAAAAACAACATCAATGAAAAATGAAATCTCATGCATAAGTACTGCCATTTAACCTTGAAAATTTATCCTTCGCCTTTGATGCCCCCCTTTTTTTTAGAGAAAAATCTTTGATGCCTAATTTTAGGCCACTATTTGAATACAAACTGATATAAAATTAAGTATATTTATCAAATCAACACTCTTCAATAATTTCATGAAAATAAAATGATTCTAAGAAGCAAACCTTGTTGATATAGGAAATTGATTCAAAACAATGAGGACCTTGCTAACAATGGAGGAGAGGGGACACATTTCTTAGCAAGCATCCAAGCAAATAAGGTTTGTCACAGGCGGCCACACAGGGTGAGTGCCTGGCCACATATCAGCTACCTAATTATCAGGTGGAAACCTCTTTCTAACTTTATTGAAAAAATTAAATTTCAGCCATCTCTTTTGGGTACATTTTATGATGTGTATTTTCTATTTAGTAGTTCAGGGTACATTTAACAAGCCTCGTGGTGTAACTACCAGAACACTTTAAGAGCACCCAACCTTGAGATCACAACCATCCATCCTGTGTCTTCGATCATCTATATAATTACAATTGTTTACTTAACCTGCCCTCTCTTAACTCTGAACCCTCCTCTCCATACTGATCAAGGGTTTGGTGCAGCAAACAAGAGGAAAGGGAGAAGACAGAGGCTAGGGCTATTATATTCATGATAATTTGATTATGCAATATTATTGTACTAACTTTATTAATTTTCAAGGATGTTTAATTCCAACTGGCTGTTTAGATGCCAATATGTTCTCCTTCCTATATGTTAGCCACCACCTAAGCATTTTGGCAACCTTCCAAACAACTAGTTCCCCTTCCTATATGTTATCAAATAATCATGTAGGCACTCTCTCAGCAGAAGAAGAAAAGAAAAGAAGAAAATAGGAAAAATAAGACATCACTAGAATTTCTCTACAGTGCCAGAAATAGGAGAAAGAATTTTATCGTATGTGGCCAACTACCATCCGCCCCCCCCACCCACATCCCCCACAAAACAAAACAAAAAAGCCTCATTAGAATGTATCTTAGTCACATTTTTCTTGATGGGTTGTTTGTTATTCCATTCCATCCCAAGGTTTTAAATATCAACATCAAATCACATACTATTTTTCATCGAAATGGAATGGTACAAGTATGAAGGGAGCACATTGAAATTGACAGCATCAAGATAAAAAATCATTAATAAGGATAGCTAAAGCTAGTATTGATCAATAAGGGTAGTATCATACAATCAATATACACTGATATGGCTAGGGGTGGGCATGAGTTAGGTTGGGTCAATTTTAGACCAAAACCTAGAACCATACCTATTAGGATCAGTTCCACGATTTTGGACGTAGAACCAAACTGCCCTACTTTGAAATTGATCCAGAACCAAACCAACCATATCAATATGGTTCTTGGTTGGCTCGAGAGTATAACCTTTTTTTTTTTTTTGCATTATCTTGAGACCTTTTTTAAAATATATATATTATTATGTTGACTAATCCTACACTCAACTCCCTTAGCATAGATGATAACATAATTTATATGGTATCTTTGATGACCTAGGTTCGATCCCGTTCAATACGAAGCATACTATACTAAACCGATGGCGCACCAATCGGGTGGACCAGTGGACTTCAAACCATGAATTGCCTCAAATTAAGCCGAACCAGGCAATTCGGGTTGGTTTGGTTTGATACATTGGTTCGGAGTCGATTCAGTCGATTCAAGGCGGTTCAACTTCCGTACCAAACTGAAAAGCCGAACCATCCTAATTCTAAGCCAATTTGGCTTAGTTCGCCCCAAACTATCTGATTTGGGACAGATGGGCATATAATGGTTGGATAAAAGTCAATTTTTGGATTAGAACTAAGGAACCAATCTCTGAAACTGAGAACTAACCCAAATAGGATCAATTTCAAGGTTCTGAATCCAAAACTAACCCTATCAATACATAAAACTAAACCAACCCAACCCTATTAGATCGGATTGGTATCAATTCTTGGATTACCCTAATCCATTGCTCGCCTCTAGGTACGACTAGTATATACTTGTGATGGATTTAATGTCCTCGTACCTATAATGCTTGTTTCATGGCGAAACAATTTTCTGCCCATACCATCATGTTCCAATGGTTTTGGATCAAGGCAGGTTGAACCATGAACCGATACCGAACCGGTTCAATACCAAACCAAACCAACAACGTACCAGTAGTTCAACTTGGTTAGCCTTTTATAGTAATTTTTTTATTTTGTTCATGGTTTTTCAATTTTCTATGTGATATATGAGGCTGAGAACCTTCCATGAGCTTTCATCCTCTCTCTTCCCTCTTATTTCCATTCAATAAATATTATCCTCTCTTCTCTTTCCTTTTTCCTTTTCATTTGCTTAAGATTTTTCATAAAAATAAGAAAAATACGGCCATTTGAATTCAACAAAAAATAAAAAAAATCAAATTTTTTAAGAATAAAAAGTCAACTATCCCTCTCAAGAACAAATTCGAAGAATTTCAAAAACACGGTTTGACAAATATTAAGTCATGGTACTTTCACTCTGGATAATAATCTCAAAAAATCAATTTAAGTTAAAAATAATGAGAAAACAAAATACATAGAAAGATATATTAAAATACAATTATAAGGTTTTGATCAATACTTTGTTAAACTTATAGGATTTTTAGATTTAAACAAGATCATCATAACAATCAACCTCAAAATGACACTTAATTCACAATTCATCAAAATAATAAAATTAAACTTGCTTTAAAATTAAAAGTTTAAAACTTATTTCTTAGGATCCAAACTATGACTATGTCACTAAACTGAAGGTCTCCTTATTAAGAAAAACATCCTAACTTTCGATCTAATGACACATCATGGTTAGGACCCTAAGAAACATATTTTAACTTTAGAATTTTATGGCAAACTTAATTTTATTATTTTGATGAGCCATAGATCAAGTCGACATAAATCAATGTGAGGTTCATCGTTACTGTGGTACTAAGTCTGAAAATCCTGTAAGTTTAATCAAATGTTGACCAAAGCCTTACAAATCATATTTTAAGAAATTTTTTTTCGTATTTTATTTTCTCATCATTTCTAAGTTAAATTGATTTTCTATGATTTTTATCCATAGTGGAAGTATCACAGCTTAATATTTGTTAAACTATAATTTTTTGAAATTCTTTGTATTTATTCTTGAGAGGAAGAGTTGATTTTTTACATATAAGAAACTTGATCTTTTTTAATATTTTCATTGAGTTCAAATGAGAGGTAATTCTTTTATTTTCATGAGAAATGTAAATGGAAAGAAAAAGATAAGAGGAGAGAGGATGACATTTACTTAAATAATTTTGAATGAAAATAAAAGAGAAGAGACAACATGTGAGCTCATAAGAGCCCACATGCCACACAACCGACCCCCCACCCAAAAACCATCCAAACTGAACCAAACAATTTGGCATGTTTCGACTGATTCGGGTCCATATCGAAATGAAATGCAAAATCGAACTATTTTCTGATCAATTTGGTTTGGTTCGATTCTGCTTACCATGTTTTGGATCCATGTTCCATCCAATATCTAGACCCATTAAGAGCTCAAACTCGATCAAACCAAAGCTCCTTTACTCCCACATGTAGCCAAGTGACCACTGTATGCATAAGAACAACCCTATGCTTATGGCTTATATTTCAAACCAAAGACCATTGTTAGCAAGAATTCCCTTAAGCTGATGTTATTGAGATTTTTTTTGTAAAAACACTAATCTTCAAGGTTTCATGTGCATATACAAAAATTTGTACCTTTTTAATCTAATTTAATTTCTTTGAATTAATAAAATAATATCATATATAGATGCATTTCTTCCTCTATTTTAAATGATTAATTAATCACATAATTCTTTTAAGATGATATTTCAGCTCCACACCATATGCACATGCACTTTTACTATCATGATATAGAACAACTATTTAGAGAGCTTTCCATTTAGACATTCTAATTATGTTCATATATAGATGTGCACCTATCCATGGGTTTGCAAATGAACATTATATGTTAATTTTGCACATAAATTCACCCTTAGTGTGAGAAATTTGGACCACCATTCCCTATCTATGATCTGCATTCACTTTCATAAATTTCTTCTAAAATTCCAAAAGCAAGCTCTCTTCTATGTTAAGAACATGATTTTTATTAGGAATGCTGCCTCCAGCAATGCCCATCTCAGGGCTCTTCATTACTTTTAACATCTTAAAATTGCACTCTCTCATCAAGAGTGCTTTTTGTGATAGTACAAATATCGCCTCTAATGTTACTGAAACCCTCCAATCTATCATGTAAGTTAATGAGTCTACTTAGCCATCACCTAACTTAAGATTTCACATATCTCTTGTGAGATTAGCTGGTTTATCACAGTTGCTTGCTCAGTTTGTTACGTTGTTATCTTTTGCATTCCCCGATGCTTTGGTTCTTCTTCTTCTCTCCTAAAAGAACCTTTTCTCCTAAGAAAGCCCAAACATCAAACCGATATCTTTGGACTAGTGATCTTACAGACTAATGGCCTACTAGTGTCAGCTTCTTCCTTGGAGACTTCCACATCCCCTATAAAAGGGAAAATTTGAAAATTGACTCTAATCCATTATGGATACCAAGTTCTAGGTAATGTTATGTTTCATAAAAAAAAAGGATAATCCATAACATGATGAGTTAAAACTTCAAAGAAGGCATTCAACACCAAAACACCACATGCTCCTAGAAGACCAGCATAACCCAAGTCAAAAGTATCTAGAAAAGCAAATTGATATGGAAATTTTGAATTAAGCTCCTCCTTTTGAAGAATAACCAACTTCAATGCAGAAAATTTATATCAATCAGAACAAGGTCCATAAAATAGGTACCAAGACTCATATAGATATATTACCGGTTTGGTATAATGCAATACGCACCCCGTCTTCTGACAAGGTGCTATTTTTTTCACTTTTAACTATTTGATACTGGATGGTACCGAATGTTTCGGTCAGTTTGAACTGGTTCAATCATCCCAAATCAAAATTTGGTACCATACCAGTGCCTTACTGGTATGGTACGGTACCGGTTCATATGGTAGACCTTGAACTAGAATGAATGCTTTAAAAGAATTAGAAAATTGACTCTAATCCATTGTGGATGCGAAGTTCTAGGCAATGTTTGATAATGATGAAAGTTGTTTGCATTTTTTGTTTCATCTCCAAAGGTTTTCTGTGTCCTCACTCCATTACAATGTGACAACCAAAGCATAATTAAGATAATCACGAATATAGTTTCTCCTAATCAAACAAAGCACATTGAGATTAATTGTTACTTTGTTCACAATCTTTATCCCCATACACTGTTTCTTCCCCATATTTTGTTTAATAATTAGCTAGTATACTTCACCAATGAACACACAGTTTTATGTCTCTCCCAGTTACGTGCATATCCTTCATGCATCACATGTTGACATGCACATATTATATGTCAGAGTAGATGGTACACCGTACTTTTACATCTTGCTGATGTCCCGCTCATGGTAGATTCATCTTATCATTGCTGCACTCAAAGCCATCTACTTCTCAAGTCTGTACTGAAATTAAATATCAGGAAATAAAACCCCCGTACATCCACTGAAGCTTCTGAAAAGCCTTCCATCTAGTTTTGTGTCTCACCATCTAGTTCTTAGATCAAAACCCATCCAACTTTGCGGTAAAATCCTTGTATATGAGTAACAATCAGGAAAATCCAATATTCCAAGATTTTGAAGAAATCCCATGACTCCTTGACAAGATTTGCATTATTATACAACAACTAGGGGGATAAACAAAAACCAAATTAAATGGCAAACAATTCTCTCACCAAAATCAGTGAACTTCTTTCTCGGGGTGTGTAGGAACTCTCCATACTCCGCCTGGCCACCCTCCGTCTTGTGAAGCTGCAACACCAACGGTCTCCTCGTCACAATACCTAACATCCATTTAAATCACGTGACAATGCCAATTCCTATTTCCAGACAAATGGATCCAGATTCAAACGAAAGAAACAAAAGCCCGAGAACTCGTTCAAGAAGAGAAGATCCCATCGGCATTACCAGATCCTCGAGGCAAGAAATCCCTCCCGACGATGCTCTCCAACACCGACGATTTCCCCGAGCTCTGAGACGACCAAGAACGGCCAAGAAGTCAAAAAAGGAGAGAACTAAGAATGAACCCGAGAGAACCAAGAAGCGGGGGCGAGAGAAAGCTGGGGATGGGAGACGGATCCGAGGATCTCGAAGGGAGGAGTTATACCTGGCCTCCGACGACGGCGACGGAGGGGAGGGCTTCCCAGAGGGATCCTCCCTCGCCGCCATGGTCGCCCAAGACGGTGCATGCCCTCTGTATCCGATTGACGAGGCCGATAAGGCTCTCCATGGTCGCCATTGCCGACGGGACGGCACCTCGAGAGATCGAATCGCCGGAGGAGAAGAAGAGGGAATGGGATCTCGAGATCGAGAGAGAGAGAGAGAGAGAGAGAGAGAGGAGGGGGAGGGAGGAAACTAAAAACGGTTGATGGGGGGAGCTGGAGGGTTGGTGAAACGAAAGAGGTGTGACCGTGTGAGTCCTATACTCAGTAGTATCTTTTGTGGCAGAACGTAACATGGGCTCGTTGACATGGGGATGGCGCGTGGACACGTCCAAGCCAACCATGGAGCAATAGATGTCATGGATGACAAGCTGCCAAGGCGTGACCATTGCCTGTTCTTGATGGTTACATCCCTTCTTCCTAAAGTTTAAGGTGATTAAATATAAAGAAATATTAAGAATTCCAAACGGATGGGAAGATCTTTCTTTTATTTTGTATTTGGACAACGCGTCATGAAGCGTGCAACAAAAAACAATGAAGGCTAGGCTTTTCGATGCTGTGCAACGGGAAACCTCGGTTTCAAATACAGGTTGGTTATTTGGAAGCAGAATATGTCAAATTATTGTATAGAAACCTTTTAAATGAGTGATATGTCATACCACTTCAAAATTGTCTTGGCATCTTGGACGTTTTCAATTTGAATTGTGATGGGTGACGAGTGGGCCATGCGGGATGGAGCCACTAAAGGAAACACTAATATTATTAAATATAAGAAATTTGCTGATCCATCCTTGAATCTTTAAAATTAACATATAAGTTCTAAAAGACCATTATTCTATTGCGAAAGTGACTTCTAAACGCTAATAATTAATTAAGATGAGTTTTGAACGATAAAATACTCGCCAACCAATTTATGAGTACACTCTTATAAAAGAAAGGAAGGAAAAGAGCAAAAGAGACCCAAAATTATCTTCAAAAGAGATTCTTCGATGCTTAAGTCAGCCTAAGAATATGAAAAAAAAAGAAGGTTTTCAGTTTTGTGAGATGGCGTTCTAGAGTTTTAGGGTTTTAAAGCTTAAATCCTTTAATCTAAGAGGCTTGAGGTTGCTTTTATTGGCATTCTAATGGTCTCTCTGCAATTATGCCATGCATTAGGTTGAGATCAATTGCTACTAACAATTTAATGGGCCATCTAATCAATTCTTAGTTGGTCTCTAGAACTAGATCTTTAGGGAATCAGATTCTAGGCTAAGTTCATCAGTATCTCAGTGCAGCGCACTAGAAAAGAATGTTGAATTGCTTCTAAGTGACCACTATCATCGATGGAGGAGGATTTGGGTTCATCAAAACTCCTATAGAGTTCTGGAAGCTCAACTAAACAAGGTTAGTGTCTGCTTAAGTGTTGCTCACTCCCTAATTCCTCTTGGGCAAAATAACTAGGTTCTCTTACTCCATTGCCATAGATGATGCCAATCAATTGACATTCAAAAGTAGTTCCCAAATGTCAACAAATGAGATGGGCCTTGACTCTGACAATAGAGTATTCTTCAGCTAATCTATGAGCACGCTCCTATAAGATAGAGAAGGGAAGACAACGAAAAGGTCCAAAGATTGTCTCCAGAGGAAATCCTTTGATGCTCAAAGCAGCCTAAGGATATAAAGGGAGGCTCGGAGTTCCTTAAGATGACATTCTAGCTCTTTAGCAGCTTAAAGATTGAATCCTTTTACCTAAGAGGCTTGGGTTTATTTTTATTGGCATTCTGATAGTCTGTAGGGAGAATGTTTAGTATGGAGTGAACCAAATAGGATTACTGATGATAAAAGTAGAAGTGATAGGATCACTATGTTTGATTGCACCTCGATGATGTTACATTAGTGACAATCCCAATTTATCTTTACCTCTAAAATAATCACCCAACCCAATGATCACCTACCCATCTATGAGGTTGGGTATTTTAGATAACCCCAAGTAGCAATCTTGACTTGAGATTTAGGGAACAAAATACTTCTCATCCATATTAAAAAAATACCCGATATTAGTTTGAAATAAATATAATATAATTTAAGATTATTAAATTATATTATAGTAATATAATTATAATAATATATTATAATTTAATTATAATGTTATATTATGTTATGATATTATATCATAATATAATATTATAAAAATAATATTATAAGTAATCTAAATATTTTAATAATAAATAATATAGAATAATGATAAATTATTATGGCACTTGCAAAGTATATTGAGATTAGTTTTGATATTATATGGTCAATAATCTTGAATTTTTATTACATACCAAATAATTTAATCATGAATATTTAATACACCAAATGTGATGATTTTATATCACCAAAGATAAGATCATTAAGAGATAAGGATCATCAATGATTTAAAATCATTGTAGTAATCCCATTTCAATTACCAAACATCTCTTATAGGGTTGCACCATTCATTGGTGAATGTTTCTATGAGCTGAATTTTTCTTTTTAATAAGATTTAAGAATCCAACAGACTCATTCTCAAAGTGGTCAGCACCTCAAACAAAATTTATTCTCAGGCTGAGTAATAGCTTTAGTAAAAAAATCTTTCCTAATTGATATCCTTTTCTTTGAAAGAATGCATACGGTGATCTAACCGGCTACATTATATCACGTTCTAGCCCATCACATATTGCTATCAAATAAGTTAGCCAACTTATATCACATTACCTTCCAAGCCACCATGCTTAACAGTTGGCTCTTTTATGAGCTTTAGTTACGTCACGTTCCCCCAATGTTGAGGAACAAAAGATCTACAGCTCCCCAGTTGGCACGTCGAGGGAGAGCAAGGCAGTCAACTTATTTTGTTGGGCAAAAAATTTCTTTAAAGAGCAACGTTCATTGATGTTTCTCTTCTTCTCTTTTTTTTTTTCAATATATATATTTTATTGAGACTATAAGTAATGAAGTACTCAAAAAAATCTTTCATGGCAAAATGACTTGTATATCATATCCTTAGCACATTGTTTTGTTGCAGTTATGGCTACAGATGTTCGCTAAAAGGACGTGCAAACCGTAAAAAATTGCACAACAACAGCAACACAGGAGCAAACATCAGACTTTGCCGCACAAATATTACAAAAAAAATAAAAAGAAAGTGCAGCAGATATGTTGGTGAGCCATTGCATTCACCTTGAATTTATTTGTTGCCTGATTTGATAAAAACATCACCAAACAAGCTCGAGCTTCCTATTTAACCGTTGCCATACTTTAAAAAAAAAAAAAATTTTGGTCCAACTTCTGATAAATAACGATCACACATAACCTATTTTTCTTACTCTAAATAGAGCAGAGCGGCACACGGCTGAAATAAACACCAACCCAACTTTGAGTAAGAAGTGAATAACACAAATACTAATCTGAAATTACAATAATATTCACAACCTTGGTAAGAGAAAAAAGTAACCACAACACTGCCAACAATTACAAAACGAGAAGAAAACGAGGGCCCACCAACCTATACAACCAAACACGAACTATCTGATCAAAATGAACGTGCCATAAGGTTAGCCAACTTCAGCATCACTTCCACTAATTCACTACAACAGTCAAAAGAGTCAGATGCAGACCAACCTCTTCTTCCAATTATGTTTCCACACAAATCGACGATGATCAGGTCATAGGGCTGGTCTCGATCTAAAAATCAATAAAGAAAATAGGGGACAACGAAGAAGTGAAGAATAAAGCCTCTTCCATAATTTCTTGCTACATCCAATTTTGGTATATCATCATTGAAGATGACGCATCAACCCACTTCGAGGCACATTTCTGAAGCCACAGCAAACAGTATCATTAGAAATTAAAACAGATCAATGAACAAAATTTTTAACACCTAAACATCCATTTATCATTTGAAAACAATATTATGCCCACTGACAGTTAAACCTGTGCATTCAATTTGGGTTGTAGACAATAGCATTGTTACTGCAAAAAATAAAAAAACAGACTTTTTGTTTTTATTATATACCTGAAAAACTCTGAAAGCGTGGTCTCAATCCATAAGAATAATATGCTTACAATCATAACATGCAGCAGCAATATTAGAAAAGGATCAATGCATAGAAAGGATTTAAGTGGCCAGTCTATATATACTGTTGCACGCTTACTTGCAAGATTTATTATTGCATTGTGTAATAGGCAGCATTAGTGGGTATCAGTCCATCTGAGCCCATACCTGAGTGTACTGCAGTGACACTCACTGCATGGTAAGTAATCCTATCAAATCAAACACGTACTGACTGATCATCCACACAATATCGCAACTCATTGTAATTTTTAAACACTAATTGATTTTAATTTAATAGAATAAGTAAAATCAGTATTCCTTACGTATAAAAATTGAAGGTTTTATCTTTGATCATTCATACACTTATAAAAGGGCTTGATCTAGCTATACTCGAGAAGATCTTCATTTGGATCCGATTAATTCTAGATTTGAATAACAAGATTTTCACATCGATCACTTGTGCCATTGGATGTAACAACCATTTCTAAAATGCTTATACACAAAAAAATCATGTGATTTGAAAATCCATGCAACAAGAGATCAAAAAAATATATTAATTCATATTATTTAGCCTCTAATTTTTTGATCACTTGATGCATAGAAAAAGGGTCTCCAAATCACATGATTTTCTTTTGTAAGTATTTTAGAGATAGATTATATCCAATGGCTCGAATCATTAATATGAAACATCCATCAGCCAAATTTAGACTTGATTGGATCTAAATGGTATTACAATGTAGCTAAGTCAATCTCTCTCTCTCTCTTTCTCTCTCTCTCTCTCTCTCTCTCTCTCTCTACATACATACATACATACATACATACATACACATATACACAAAAAGAGTAGACAAGTATGAATTCGAGAGGATCACAACTTGGATCTGATCGCACCATAATTGGATGATGGGAGTACAACATTGATGATTTAAGCCACTAGATGTGATATACTACTCCCAAATTACTTACATATAAAAAAATCACACATCATGATCAAAAAAATGTATTGTTTCATATTATTTAAAATATCAAATTGTTGACCACTTAACGCATAAGCTACAGGTCTTTAAAACACATAAAATTTAGTGTGAAAGCAATTTAAAGGCAACAGAACATATCCAATGACTCAGATCACTAAAATTAGACTTCAATTGTCCAATCATGACCTGACTAAATCTAAGTAGAAATACACTCACGTGCATGCTAGTCTCACTCTTTCTCTCTCCCCCCTCCCTCTGTCACACAATTGTTTAGAAACAGTGATATGTGTATTTAGCTTAAATCAAGATGCCAGATTACACTCTGATTTGAGTGCTTAACATGTGCACATCTGCATGTATTTCTCATTCAAATACACTCTGATTTGAGAAAGCAATTAAAAGCATCCTAAGTGTCAGATGTCAAGCTTCTAAAAAATGTCATTCAATATATTGGTTAAGATCTTTCAATATATGTATTTCTCATTCAAACTTCCTAATTAACTTGAAGTTATGAGAAAAATAATATCTTGCAAAGTGGTATCAAATACCTACAACCTTGACAATCTCTAAAAAGAACAAGTACTCACATCTAACATCAAAATAAATGATCAAATTCATTGTTTGAAGAGTTCAACTCTCTTCTCATCTTAAAAAATGCCTACCAAAGGAATTCATAAATATCCAAGTGTGCAATATGTATCCGACTCAGATATGCATCCGCATGGATTTTCAAAGCTGGACACAAGTGTTGAAGCAACACAGGCAATTGCCAATCTAAAAGACTTGGTGGAAAAAATATATGAATAGGAAATTAATGTTATAATGACCACTATCAATTTCCATATTGAATGCTTTGTATTCAGGGAGCAAAACTCTTTACATGGATTCAATAGCATTAATGTAAAATTATATTATAATATCAGAGAAGGTAAAATTTTCCATAACCACCATCATATCTGAAGTGTCTTGAGGGTTTTACTGCATTAAAATATCAATAAGTCACAAAGTTGGCCATTGTGAAGATTTCATTATGTACTACCTCCACATTCATCATCTATATATGAAGGTTCAGGCATCTCAAATGGTTGATTACCATAAAGGAAGACGATCCTAGAAATTCCATCATGAAGTTACCTAGAAGTGATCCGGTCAGCTTGTAATGAAGGAAGAGTGAAAGCATGTTTACTTTATCACCATGATCCTGTGGGAAACAGAAATTTGACAGTTTACAAATACTTATGCATTGGTTTTTGTTGTTGTCACATCCATTCAGGGCCTGTTTGGATAATCCTGGATCATCCAGCAGGGTTTGCAGGACTGGGAACACCTAATCAGAAAGAAAGAGGGAAAGGAGAGAGGGCAAGAGGAAGGGCAAGGGGTCAGCAGGGGAAAGGCCCAAACATCACAGGAAGAAAAGACAAAAGACCAGCAGAGTTCTCTTTTTTTTTTCTCCTTGCATGAATGGGCCAGTGGAGGTCTAGTTGATATGGGTCAGACTGGGCCTGATATCTTTTAATTCTGGAAATCTTGTTTCCAATTCCATGGACTGAGCAGGATTATCCAAGCAGGCCCTCAATGTATTTAGATCTTTAGGTACCAGTCACCTTTATGAGTTGACGATAGATGAACTGAAGATCAGTTTATTTCGACCAAGATGGAACTTGAAAGCTTAGAGAACTTTGAAAAGAATCAAGACTCAAGACATCACAAAACCTTAGCCAATTTATTGGAACCAAGATATTGATATCTCAGCTGAAAGAGGATTAACAATTGTATTAAGGTTTTTGATTTTGGATATTATTCAATAATAAACACATTTAAGGCAGTAAAAGCTAGAGAAAATCGTGATCAATATGTTGATATTGCATCTGCCAACATCTTAGATACATGAGTTTATATTGTGAAAATAATAAGAGCCAAAATTTTAGATAAATCATATCTTGGCTTAGATCTTAGCCAAAACAAAAAAGAACTCATTTCAATTCACAATCTTAGATTACAAACACTTCTGCATTCATTTAGATTGCTAAAAAATATTTAGGATCTAGCAGAGACATTCCACCAACAACAAGCCGCCTGATTTGTCCATCAGACTTATTTGACAAAGTAATACAGTCTCCTGCAAGCCTATGACTATTTGAGTCGTTGTCATTCCTTTCAGCTCAATTTTTAGTAACCCATCCAACAGATCTTGAGGATGAAGTATATTCCAGATTAACTAGACCAAACCAAAACATGCCCTAGATTTAAAGCCATTAGCTTACCACTGAACACTTGCAACATAAATACTATTGACAGCATCAAGAAAACCAGTATGCCACTTTGAATATAATACAGCCAAATAGACAGAATAAATGGATGCCAGTCTATAGCATATGTTGTTTAGGAAGGGTGATTAGCTATGATACATTAAACAAAAAAAAGTTACTGTGGGAAAGTAGTAATAGCCTTAAGGAAAAGAAAATTGGTTCACTGATACTCGTGGCTGTTTAATATAAGTAGTGTAGGACAGCCCAGACATCAAAAAGAGGTCGAATTGAAGGCCATTACACCACTTCAAAAGAGTCAAAAGTGGAACATTTTGTCCAGCATTTGTCGAGCATCCACAGTCAATTTCAAGATACTATTTTGATGTTGATTCTAATTTTGGTTACATCAGTGGTTGTTTCCAAGTGGAAAGTAGATATTGACAAGTCTGTCTTATCATTTAGAATTGGTCTTGATTACTTACAGCAGATAGATCTATTTACGTTGTATTGTGAGGACCTTATTAGGTTTCCTATGGACCTTGAATTGATGGCCAAGGTTAACTTAGCCTCACTTAGCATTATACACTGCAAGTATTTATGTAAAGAGTGTGAAGGCTTTTCTAATTTATGTCAGTTAAACACTTCCAAATATTGTTATCCTCCTATTTCACTGCTCTAGATGGTTCAACAGACGATCATCCCATCCATAAGGCCTCTTCACACTGAACATCCGCACATTAAAAGACTTGGGCAAAGAATTGGAGTGGCGTGAGTTATTGATGCAAATTCTTGATTAAGCATGAACAGAATTTTCAATATCCCCACATGCTACATGAGTCACAAACTATGGTAGATAGGTCTATCAATTGACTTCCCGTAATGTTTATGTTGGCTTCCCCATGTGTGGAAGTAATAGTTTTCCGATAATATCTGTGGTATAACCTTAGTTACCTGAAGCAGGTGCAGGTGAGGATGCAGGGACAGGAGTGGGAGCAGATCCAAATGTGGGTATTAGATTGCAGGTTGCTCAAAAAAATTTGAATCGCTTTGGAAATCAATGCAAGATGAGTTCCTGGAGAGATCCCAAAGCAGAAAAGCAGCCCTAAGTGGATTTGAGATTCACGTCCAAAATTTAATGCTAGTGGACTGCTTTTTGTATAACACGCATCACATTCCAACAGCATATCCGGAAGTCAGCTTGTAAACTGGAAAATCTTTTTTTGATCAACAATGGGGAAATTATCACCCTTACCCTCAAAAGTGAACTCTACACAGGATCAAACTGATCCGATATCTGCTCAGATTTTAGTTAGGAAATTTGGGGCTTAAAAAGAAGGATTATTTTAAACTCCTCTACAAAGTGGAGGCACAGATAACATTTACCACGTGTGTGCGCGCGCGCGTGCACGTCTTTATAGTAAGAACAAAGGTTTTGAGCACTCAATATAAACAAGAAAGTCTAAACAGATCACTGAATATCCTAAATCACAAAAGAACGTCATCAAAAGAAACCCAAAAGTTGATCTTATCAAAATCAAGATGCCAAGTGATTCAAGAAGTTGGCATTGTATAGTGTCAGATCATTGTCATCTAAAATTACATAAAAAACATAAGCACACAAAATACATCTTGCCACATTTTTGGTCATTGATCAACAAATGATTTGATAATCAGTGGCACATACTAAAGTTAATTCATAATTGGCCCATAACTTGCCCTGATATGAAGTGAAGGATCAACCTCAAGTTGGTAACATCAAGGAAAATTGATGCATGCCAGTCCTGGTCCATCAGCAAGCCTAAGAGGTCAGCAAAAACTAAAGCCACGTCTAAAAGGCATAATCAGTCATCTTCATGTAAATTAATGTTAAAAGGGTGAAATAAACACTACATAACACAAAGAGGTTGAACTTAAATGTGTTGATAAGCAAGGAAAATGAAATTCAGAGCTTGCAGCAAATGCAGCAAAAAAAGGTAGCACAAAGTAGTCATCAATGAAAAAAAAAAAAAAAAAAATCAAGCATACAGTGTTCTTAAAAACTGGCTAATTAACAGATAACATCATGCACTAGCAATATTAGACCAATTTCTTCAACATACCTCGCCGGCAGCAGTTGGGAACTATTTACGGGACCCTTGGAACTTCCAAGCCGCTTAGCCCTGTTATCTTGATCTTTCTCTGCTCGCATGGCAGCCACCTCCTTCTCCATAGCAGCTACTTCCCTTCTCATTTTCTTGGCTTCCACTTCCATTGCCTTTGTCAATGTATCAACCTTCTTTGCCAGCATCTACATCTCAAATGGTTAGCACAAGAAATTAAGCGAGTTTTGCAAAAGTGTGGTGCCACTATAAGTTAGAATGACGAAAGGACTCCCACCTCGATTGCATCATCCTTGTCCTTCAAGCTTTGATCCTTTTCATAACATGCTTTTCTCAAGGTGATTACCTCCTTTTGCAACATGTCATATAACAGTCCAGAGACACAATCATCTGTTTCAACATTGGGGAGCTCATTGGGTTTCTCCTCTGGATTTTCCTTCCAACTGCTATGTGCCTCATTATCTCTACTTGCATCAGAAGATTTGTTCAGTGAGAGGCCAGATCCATTTGCAAAGGCCTTACCACGATCAAATGACCTAGTGCCACCATCAAATGACTTTGATGTCCCTTTGGCATGTTTCAGTACTGCACTTGTGCTACTGGACAGAGAAGATCTCAACTGAAAAGATGGCCTCTTAGATAGAAAGCCATTAGAAGAACTCTTGGAAATATTCTCAGCACCACCAAGGGACTGGCGACGTGAAGGGCCATTACTGATGCTCCTTCCCTCTACAGTAGTGCGGTTGCCACCATTTGTGGACATTCTCAATCCCTCTTCTAATACCTTGAGCCGCATATGATATTTTTCCTGAGAAGCTCAAAAGAATCAGTTATCATCTATTTTTCACTAAAAAATGACCAGTTCTCTTCTGTAAGCAAGATATCTTATGAGACGTGAAGTATAGTTAGATGTTTTACTTTTAGTTGAGCTTCAGATCGTGAAGTGCGTTCTGCAATAGCAAGCTTATCTCGAAGTTGCTGCATTTCTCCCTGTTACAAAAGTTATGGCTGATAACATATATTCCGTAAAAGAAACATATTAAGTGAAGATTACCACATAAAATATTGTTTAACTAAAAGATAAGAATAATTCTGAGAAGTAAGAAACATCTACTAACATGGCATATCTAAAATTAGACCATGAAGTAAATGATCCAACGATTACTGCCTACCTGCATGAATCTTCGCTCCTCAAGCCATTGTCTAACAGGCATTACTTTGTCATTAGCATCTTTCCATTCATTTGCAACTACAACTGCAACCCTATTAGCTGTAACCTTTGCACGGGCTAGTTCCCGGTCTAGGGTTTTCATCTCTTCCTGATCAAATATAAGTGCATATATTAACATAAAGGTTATTAAGTGATGAGAAATAGCATTATATACATTTTCAAGCTCTGATGAAACTTCAAAAGTAACTCAGGTTCAATAAATTTCCCAAAAATTCCCAGGATCTATAATTATTATGGCAGCAAGATATCTTACATTCATCTCCTGAACTTTTCGCTGGTAATCCCTAACAGCATTTGCAGCAGCACCACCTGCAAGAACAGCCTCTTCTAGCTCCTTTACTGTCTGGCTGAGCTTTTCAACCTCAGCAACCTTTTGGCGGTGCATTTTATCCAGAATCTTGTTTTCTTCCTAAAGAATGCAGCATGGACAAGTAGAAAAGTAAATTTGTTATAACTTCACAAGAGGAAACCCAATCCTCGCTCCATAATTTCAGATGTTACAAATTCATGGCCCGTTGAAGGATACCTGACAGATTTCAATCTGTTTCATCAACTCTTGATTCTTGTTTTGTAAATCATCCACCATAGAAGCCTTTGCCAGTGCAATCTGAACAGTCCTTTCTGCTTCTAGTAGAGCTGCTTCCTTTGATTTTGTAAGACGATCCAATGCCCTGTTGTCATCCTGAAGCTTAGCAATCTGCGAAAAAGGAGTGACTGTCAGAATACTGCCATTTTCCTACATATTCCATAGGTATAACATTACAGCAGGCAGGCAGATACCCCCTCACCGGCTAATGAAATAGCCTCAAACATCTCATTTATGCAGCCTAGATGATCCTATGGTGCTACAAAAATATCAAGTTGTGGAAGGGTTCAAGAATCAATGTTAGTTTATAACAAAACTACATACAATAGGACATCAACAAATATGGAAAGAATTTTATGTTCCTCCTCCCTTTTTTCTTCCTTTTCTTTGTAAATATAGGTGGGAAATCACCAGCTTAAACTATAATAATTGCAAAGCTACATCTCTGTTACCTACAACCAAAGTACAAAATCAAGCTACACAAGCAAAACAAAACCAGGCTGCCAAGATAGTAACTCTTTAGGACAAACATCTAAACTACACTAAAGAAGCAAGTTATGGTCTTTGGATCTGTCAAATTTGCCCTTAGGTGGAAATTAATTAAATTCACAAAGAAAATTCTATGACGTGATAACTATGATATGGGAAGTATTAGAAAGAAAATCTTGCTAAAAATATAATATCCAGAGGCTTAACTATCTCTCCTATATCCAAAACATTTATTTTTCCCCAATTTTCTCTCTCCAAACCAAATCAAATTATTATGATAGTCCTTTCCTTTTCTAAATGTAAAACAGAAAATACCTGTATGCTATGGACAAAAGAGAGAAAGAAGGCAAACATAACCAGAAATGTGAACATCAGAGTGTCAACCAAAGAAGACAAACCACCACTTTTACGATGGTACAAACCTTAACTACATTTGTTGTCTAGTAAAAAGTACAAATGTTTAAAAACAGACATGTTAGAGTATGGTTCCCCTGTGGCCATATGGATGACATGCACATGCAGCATCGACCACTCCCCAATTCATGCATGGAACCACATGCAGCAGGTGGCCCACCACCACCCAGGCTAATCACCATGCTAGCTGTGCAGCCACATACAGGGGCACGGATGACTGGACACCAATGAATTGCACTCATAAAATAAAGGAAGCACAAATTGTAAAAAGAAAATGAGAGGTTCGTGAACAAGAAAGGATCCAGTAAACTCAGAAATATGTTGCAGCAAATCCAGGTAACAGTAAGTAATAAGTTAAAAGCTTCATTGGTTATGACCAAGGGGATTAAAAAAAGGAAAAAAGGAAGAACTTAGATACGTAGCAGTGTCAAGTAGATTTATGATATTCCAATAAACTTGGAGATGTATGGCAGAAGTGGATTTAATGACACATTTACAAATTCGGGGCTAAGATGGCTTTTAAGTTATTTGGGAAATTAAGAGATTTAGAACAAGTAGAGATGATGTTCTAGCATATGGTACCTCTTGGCGAGCTAGCTTCAGCTCTGCCTCAAGTGGTGCAAGAATGGCTTCAATGGGGGGCATGTCATCATCCTTTTGAGCTGCATGAACTCTTCTAAGCGTAGCCTCTGCTGCAAATTGAGCAGCCAAGGCTGCTTTCTTCTCATCATTTATCTTCTTAACTTCAAGATTCTGCAAAAGTACTTCATCATAAACTATTCTCCAAAAACAGAAAACAAAACAGCAGTGGAATAGAAAAATGTTCTGCACTACCTTGTTTTCTAAATGCGATTCAGTTAGCTTTAGTTTTTCTTCCACCTTACCCAATTCTTCCGTAAGCTGACAAGGAAAAGAGAAATATCAGAATGCATCCCATAATAATAAGACAAGCTCTTTTTTCCTCTATTTTAAATAAAGGATTAAGAAAAATAGTTCAAATAAAATGATAATAACATTGAAAATGTTGGGTTCTGAAAAGTTCCTTTTTGGGAGGATAATGATAAATACTGCCAGTGTAGAACAAAATAAATTAAAGGTACAGAAAACACTAAATAGTTAGTGGTCAAGTGAAAATCAACTTAAGCTATGTTAAGATCCAAATCCATATCATTGGGAACTAGGAAAGAGTCCATATCAGAGACTGAACCAATATCTTGAAGCACTTCATCGAACAAGTTAATTTTTCTGCATAGAAACCAAGTATGATAGAAGATTACATGCAATTAAATAATCAGATTTTGGCACCGAAATACTCATTTGATTGACTTACAAGAACAACCAATCAAATCCAACAACAAAGAAAAGGAAAACAGGAAAAAGGAAAAAAAAAAAAAAATCATCGAGTTAGATACCAGCAGTGACAGAATCAAAAGGAAAAAACTCACTTTTTCAGTCTTATTTTAAAAAAAGAACTGCAGTTTGATTTAAACAACAATTTGATGCAAATCATCAAAAGAAGAAAACAAAGAGAAGGATCAATCAACAATGCCAATAAAAGAAAGATATATCTGCATGTAGAATCATAAGTCCGCAATGAATTTTTAAGGGGAAAAAAAACAAAACAAAACAGAGCAACGGGTGAAATCACCTCTTCCACTGCCTTCTCCCTGGCACGCTCTGACAACCTGAGTGCCTTAATCTCCGCCTGCGCCTCCCCCAATTCCCGATCTTTGTCTGTAAAGGGCAAACACCCGAACATCTCAATGCCCCAAAAAGGAAAAACAAACAAGAAAATATCAAAAAGCGCCGGATCAAACCGCATTCCCACCTCTGACTTCATTCTCCAGTCGACTGAGCTCAACCCTCACCGGATCGGATCCATGGAGCATATTTATGAACTCCTCAGCCTCCAAGCTCGGCTTGATCGAAGGCCTCCGCCTCAGCGCCGGCCCCACCTTCCCCTCCCCCTTGAACGACGCCGACGCCGTAAGCACCACCGGCGCCGCCGCCGGCGTTAGCGCATTTCCTCCCCCGGCCTCCGCCACATGCCCCTCCCCGCCATCGCCGCTCAGATCGGCCATCCCCGGATCTGATCCCTATCTCACATCAAACCACAGCACCCGGGCGAGAGAAAGAGAAAAAAGAAATAATTAGTCCAACGAACTCCAAATGCCGGCCCCCGCTCCGATTCCAAGAACTAGGGTTCCTCCTCCCAGATCGCAGCGAACCCCTTCTAGGGTTTCGATTCGTCGATTATTTACTCAAAAAGAGCTCCTTTTTTTTCTCGACTTCTTCTCTTCCCTTGCTCACTTTAAACCTCCAGAGATAGTATGGTTGTAGTTAAACTACAGTGAGTTAATAGAGGGTAAAGGTTCGTCTTTTATATTATTTATTGCTATATTTTGCAATATTATATTTAGGCGTCCTAACCTGTGAGGAAAAAATTAATCTCGTACGCACAAAAAATTTCTAAGGCGTCACTTTTCTTGATCGCGACGCCAGACACTAACGGACAGGATGGATTCAAGCGGGGACACCGACGGCCGATCTTCCATCCGCATGGGGATCTCTATGAGCCCGTTTAATTTGAATTTGTTGCTTTCTGTTCCGACTGCAGGTCAGGTTACCGCGACCTCCGGTGACGCGACTCGCAGCGATCGCGGTGACGAGGGTCAGGAGATGGGTCTCTCAGGCCACCGGTAGATGAGAGAATCCCAATTCTGATAAACTGTCTGGCAAAGTTTAGAAAACAGCGATCCCCGTCAAATAAAAGTCTGACACGTACACAGAGCACTCGCGGACCACCGAGCGTCGAGGGCGTGTCGCCCTCAAGACAGCTATCCGTTGCGTGCTCCCTGTCCCAATCCCGTCCGTACGACGACCCAAGCAGCGCGAACGATCTCAGCCGTCGGATGGAGGTTTTTTTTTTAAGCAACGTCTACGACAGCATGCCGGTGATGATCTTACTCGTGGGGCACCGTAAGTTATCGTGCCGCGCGAGATCTACGGTTAAAGATGAACTGCTAATAAAATGGACGGCTGATGATCACGAGAGCTTGTGCAGTCGACGGGTGAAATAGCGATGCGCTCACGGGGAAGCGGTCAACGCGTGCGGTCTCAGAGATCAGAGCGTGCGGGGACCGTCAGAGTAATAGTTGGCCTGCAGACACACCGTACCACGAGGCAGTCTGATAAAAAAAATATTTTTAATATTAAATTATCATTTTTCCTCTTTGAAGGCAAATGGCAGGAGAAGCGTAGATCCTGTGCGCTCCCATGGTGCACCAAGAAGATTGGAAACGCGAAACGTGTCCTCTTCTTTGCCCTTCACGGACACGTGTCGAGGAGCTAAAGGAGGAGACGGGGAATTTCTGTAAGCCGGGCCTCTCGGGAATTTCCTGTACCCGGTTTGGTCCGGATGCAGACATTGGACCCGGTTCGGGTTGGGAATGTCTGGACCGGATCCTAGGTATGACGATTCCCGATGTGACCAGAGAAGGATGAGATTGGTACACCGTTAGGGAAGAGGTCTACTTTATGGGACGGTGGCAGGGGGTGCACTCGATTAGCCCATCAATATCTGATCTTCTGCTTAAAGGAAACACCATTTGGGTTGATTCCCAGGTTGATTGGGAGGTGGAACTCCATCATCCAATGGGCCATCCCCTTGACATTGATGTGCTGCTTCTTTGAGGATTGGGGGATTATGATCCTTGGATGATCCAAGAGTTCCCACTGTGAGGCGGAACCAGAAGTGGTGTGGTATTTCACCTGTGTTCCTGCCAATAAACTCGGACTGTGAAGTAGAATCCATGGCAGTGAAAAAGCTTTGACCATGAAATATATGTTGTAAAATCTCATAAGCTATTATCCAAAATTTTCTGCAACATGTACAATTTAAAAACTAACGGTCATCAACATAAATTTTCTCGCATACTTTTTCATTCAAACTCTAGCATTTTACTAAACTAAAGATTCGTATTTAAATTCACATTCAAATATAATTGAATCCCACCGTAAATACATAAAATTCACTTATATTATCCCTTAATTCGTATAGATAATGTGCTGAATCAATCCTGACATTATTTATTACAATATTAGACTTCATCCGAAAAGATTAATCAAAAAATATATATCTTTTTAATACTTAACTGATATAAGACTAAGTACTCATTGTTAACTTTTTAATTTTTAGGATCAAAACTAACTATAAAAAATTAAAAGATAACTTTTAGCCTTTAAGGATCTTGGCCACTTAATAAGTATTGTTTAGCACTCCTCTATTTTACCACTAGTCTAAATTCCCTTATTTATTAGACCACATATTGTACATTTAGGCAAACTTCTGCTGTGCAAGAACTCTACAATTGAATCCGCTGGTGCCAACCGAGCGTATTTTTTAAATCCTGAGATGGTTAGCTCTTCTGCCTAACGTTTGTTTCCAAAACTACGAGCGACAGTAGGCTATAGTTTTGTTTCGGAACGATTAATGATGTGGCTCTACGTTTAATGTAGACATCCCACCAGCCTAACCCTTTCTCAATAGCGGTTCTCTGTTCAAGTTTCAGTTGCTTGAAAGGCTGACCATAAGCTGTCGGTAGCGAGACCATAGCTGATGACATGGCTTAGCATGCTATTATGATAGCTACCAACTTTAATCCTCTGAATGTAAAAAGGAGACATCATTACATCCACATCTTAAGGATTTTTTTTTTTTTTTTCAACTCATCACAGGGCTTGGCCCCAGACTTCATGATCCAGATGATAAGAACCCTCTTCCAAGCGATGTGGATTTAACTGGGGAAGTTACAGCCCAAAAAAAAATTTGGCTTGACTCTAGAAAATATAATGAACATTCTGATGAATAGCTTGAGACATGGTTTGATTGTATCATCATTTAGTTTGTGGTGCAGTGGAGGCCTAATGGAGAAGGATTGCAAGAGCATCAAATAATTTTATAATTGTCTCTGATTCACACAATAAACCTGACTGCTTGATTGATAAAAGCATATAATTAAGTAAAAATACCAGAAATGGTGGGAAGAATCAAAATGATTATTGGAAACACTCCAATAATTATTGTGCTTCCCTTGATCCATAATTTTCTCCTTTAATTAAGATAAAATTTTTGTTTTGAATTTAACCCCTACTTATCGCAAACAAATCCACTTTTTAGCTAAACCAAAATCAACCCCAACAAGCCCAAAGCGAACATTATTGCAACTAATATCTAACTCTTAAATAGGCCAAACCTTGACCCTCAAACAAGCCTAATATAGAGGACAGTGGACTAATTTTGATCTAAATTGATATTGATTAGATTTTAGAAAATTAAACTCACCTAATCATTTTTATTTTCTTATCGTTCTCATATTCTTAAACTAATCCATAAAATCATCCCATAAGTCCAAGCCACTCTTGCCTAATAAAGTTTTTAAATCAAAGATATAACTAGAAATGGCAATGAAATGGAACGGAGATGAAAAAGATACCTGCATATACATACCGTTAAAAAAATTTATACAAATATTCAATTCGTACTCAACACAGATATAAAATTTTATACTCGTACTAGCAATAATTATGTAATATCCATATCCATACCTATTCTATACCTACCACACGTTCCTTTTAAATATTTGTTTTCAACTAAATAAGTTTGATTAAGTCTCAACAAAATTTAAAGTTTAAAAACATAAAAATTATATAATTTTAATATTAATAAGATATAATTAAAATTTAATCACTAATAATAGTATCTACATAATTAGTAAATAAGGGTAATCAAGTAATTTTACTGGTGGATACAATGAGTATGGGGCAAAGCGGGGTAATTTTTATATCCATACTCGTCTTGTATCCATGTTGGTATTGCTATATATCTTCATATGGATACTCGTACCTTATATCCATATCTATTTCAAATAAAGTGAAGTCGGATGAGTACTTGCAAATTTAGAGAAAAATGTCATCCCTACTAATGAGTTATGTAATTAAAAATATATAAAAAATAAAAAAATACTTATTTCTGTTGGTTGCTAATTTATAGATGCAAAATTGAACATTTAAATTAATATGAGATTATGTTTATTATGATTGTATTAGAATGGATTTTCAAACTATATATTCAAATGTTTATCAATAATGATCAACAGGATGTATTCTTATATTTTAACATATTAGCATAATAAAAACTATCGATTTTTGTATTTATGTAATGCATGGATTAGAAACTAATAAAATACCTTTTTTTCATTAAAAGATATTCTTAACAATATAAATCATGACCAATAAATATATTTTTAACTTAAACATCTTTTTATTTAATTTTGGAGTCAAGGTGAGATACCTTTCAAAAAGAAGTAACTCTTTTTTTTTTTTTTATGAAATTTTAAATCTTGTTTGGAATAACTATTGCAAGGAACTAGCAACAGTTATTCTCCTAAGCTATGCTCATCAGTTATTTGAAATGGCTATTTCTAAACAGTTGAAAACAACAGCCACCTCAACGACTTCATTTCATGGTCCTCTCCGAAGTATGCCAGCTAGCAACCACAAGGAGTAATTGTTGAAGACTTTTTCTATTTTTCAATTGATATCCTTGATGCCATGATGTTCCATGTTCAAAGAAACATTCATGCATGCAAGCATATTTTATGATCTTGCGATCCTTGGCATTAATTTATCATCATATAAAAGAATTCTCTGCTCTGACCAATGACTCATTTACTCACGAGGGATCTTCACATGCCTTGATGCACTCACAGAAGCTGTCCTCCTTCCAAGTCTCAGATTGCTGATACCCATTATATCTTTGTATAAACCAATCAATTTACTCACCACAGCATGACGGTGAATACGCCACGAATGCCTACACTTCACCGTATTCTTATCATATTTTGAGAATAAGCTTAAGAATTGCGCACTCTCTTCCTCGTTTTTTACCAATTAAAATACTTTAATTTTTAGTCAGACAAAAAGACAAACCACCCAAAGTGGTTCCATGATTTAAATCCTTATCCTCTTTCAGTACTTTACAGTAATAATTAGGCTTCCAGCCAGTCAGCATTAGAGCGATGAGCTTAAAAAATCCTTAAATTACTTCTACCTAAGAATCAAAACACTTGGCCCACTGTTTGAAGTCTGGCAGGCTAATTTTTTATCCAGTGGCTTCTAATATATAATAACCCTTCTCACAGATAGAGGTACATTGGATATTGGTAGCATACACCTGTCATATTTAAAATATGTCAGCTTAGATGACGAGACCCGGTACTTGTACTCAAAAGTATTATATTACCAGATTAGACTACCACTACGTATCGGACTGCATTATAATATATCATAAAATAATAAGCTTTTGATTGCTCTCTTCAAACACTGTAATCTATTCAATAAATAGGAGTGGATTCGCTGTTTCACCTGGAAAAATCTGCTCGCCAACTTCGGTGGGACCCATGGGCAAAAGTTTGCAGTTCTTAACTTTTAAAACATGGTATTTGTCAGGCAAGAATTGGCTGATATTAGCTGTTCCATGTTCTAGTGGGACAGTCAATGTTGACTAAGCCAATAAAAGATAAAGTCGATGAATCATTTCACCCACGCTTGAGGTTATGTTATTCTAAGAATCCCAGATAACTCACAAGCGTGTTCTTCTATTCAATTACAGCAACAGATAACTCAACTGGGCAGTTGAGAACCACTGTGGCATGAAATGAAAAAGGTGGGCAGCAGATAACAGAGCTGGGGAAAGAGAAGGACTTTAAAGTACATTGCTCTGCCTTGAAGAATCTACTTGGCTGTCAACAAACGCTTGAAGGGAAGGAGGAGCACATGGCTTTGGTGGAATGGATTTATGCTTTACCTCTCTTTGAAGCTAAAGAAAGAGTTTGGAAAAGCTCAAAGACTGGTGTATATTTGGTGTTATCCCAATTGAGTATATGGCTTCCCTGGAGCACCCAACCTTACCTTCCTCACTAGTTAAAAAGACCTCTGTTCATAGCCTGGTGTATACTATATAGTGAGCAGTGACACCTTACCTGATCATGATGTTGTTTAGAAACTTGTAAGCCATTTCATGCTTTAGAAGTAACAATCTTTCAAGAAATATCATGCCATAATTTACATGCTGCATGCGATTCATATGCATATCTGACATGGTCTGCATTTGTTAATCCAGAGGATAATTTTTCTGATTCTTGTTAGTGTATCAAAAATGGTGCATCAGATAATTGAACCATGTCTATTGATCCATCTCCATGATGGTATCTTGTCATCATAGCACTCTCTCTCTCTCTCTCTCTCTCTCTCTCTCATTCCCCTTGTATCAATGCATTCAAAAGCACATGCTGGTCACCATCTCATGGGGACTAAGGAACCGCAGAAAAGGAGACTGCCATAGTCTCATAGATGAGATAATGTGCTGGAGAATAAATGCTTTGTGGACATCGCTTTCATGAGAGGCAAAGTAAAGGCCACAGATTTTGGGATGACTAGATGAGGTTGATGGAAACTGTGACCTCAAGTATCCAAACCTTTGCATGACCCTCATCTCGCTCTCATGATAACTAAAATATGCATCTAATTGTACCTTCCTTTTACTAGACTCACAAGGCCAACAATGTAAAGCATAATTAGCAGACCAAAACAAAACACTGTCAGTACATGTGAATGGGGACAGATCTTGGATAATTGCAATGAATTCTTTAATCGTTGAGTTAAAAAGGGAGGCTGAAAGAAGAGCCATTTGTCCAAACAACATGCATGCGGATCATATCATATGGGTTCACATTAATGAAAAGAGTGTCTTTTTCATAACATTCTCAAGGGTTCAATATGGGAGAAGATTTGGTAGGTAGGAGTTGCTTAGAAGCATTGCATCTGAACAGAAAAGGATTTTTATTCTTTAGATTCCAGACCTTGGAAGAATCTGATTTTTCGCTGAACAGCGAGTGAAATGAGCAACTAAGCAAAGAAAAGAGATTCCAAGCAATTAAAATCTAGCGAAAATAATGCAAGTAAAAACACATAATAATCTGGAATAATGAGAGAAGAGGATGTGAGAATAGGGGGAGTGTGGCGAAAGATAACTTAGAGCTGCTATTCATAAGTTTCCTGCAAGTAATATACTTGTAACTTTCTTTGAAGAGAGAGATTTTAGCTGCATCCGAATTTAATGAGTTATTTAGTTAATATTTCCGCATGCTCGATGCTTTCATGAGATGATTTGATCAGAGGCATTAGTTGATTTGGGATTTTAAGCAGTAGTTATTTATTAGCAAGGCAATGACAATCTAAGGCTACGGTAAAACTTTGAGGGGTTTATTCAGATGTATGAACATAAGAAAAACTATCATGCCACATGGTTTGGTACTTGGGATATATTCGAGTAAGCAGAGGGATGGGGTAAGGCCAATCGATCATGTCGTTCTTGAATGTAAATAGGAAATCCACATAGACTACATCAGCCGAAGAAAAGTAGGGCTTCAGATCTCAAAATCATAGCCAGATCCAAAATATCAAATTCACCACATGAAATATGGCCCCCTTCTTATTTTCCTACACCCCTTTTTTTTTTTTTTTTTTTTTTTTTTTTTGAATTGTGGCAATGACACAGACCAAGAGGAAGAGGAAATAGATGCACATGATTTAGAAAATGTCAGTACTACAGCAATATCTGTGCATATTTGCAGGGAAAAATGGAGCCAGAAAAATAAAATCTATTGTCCTCATAGAAACTAAATATATCGAACACATTATTGAAGACCAAGGTGTTGATCAAGGTTTTGATGAGCTGAGTAAACTCACTTAGCTTTGCTGCTTTAAACCAACTTCTAGCTCATAATTAAAAGTACAAAGTGATGATCTAGTAAGATCACTATATTAAAGCATACACAAAAGACAAAACATCAATCTTATTTATAGAAGGATGAACATAGAAGGAAAAAAAATCCTCATCTTTACTATCAATTGTTTATTCCCAGCATGGTTGTTTGGGCATATGTAATGAATATGAAAGGAAGAAATGATAGCAATGAGCCTTTATCTAGTTATTTTTTGAATATATGCAATAGTAATAATAATAACAAAGCTTTAATCTCAAATTAGTTGGAATCAGTTTCATTTTTTTTTTTTTTTCATTTTATTCGGTTTAGGTTCATGTTTTGTATAAGATGTAGGGATATTAAGGTGTCAAAAGAGCCAAACTAAAGCTGGTCCGACATAACACGGCTACTACAATAATCATGTCATGCTTAGCACAATCCATATGGCGTGTCGTTCATAGCACAGCCCATGTTAGACCGCCCCTCAAGCCCACGCATCGTGCCAGCATGATGGCTCATCACGGGAGTGGCACGAAATTTGGCATGGGCAACACTAACAGGTTGGCCCATTAGGCATACTAAGACTAGATGCCAGGCTCGACATGCCAGGTCCACTAGGTTAGCCCGCGTAAAGGCCTGCCTAGCATGTCTGGGCCCAACAAATAAAAGCCCAATTTGCCCCCTTAAAAATAGCTATAAACGGTTAGTTTGGGGGGTTTTTCTATCCTACTCCCAAAATACATTTTTTAACTGTTATAAACGGCTAGTTTTGAAGGGTATTCTAATTTTTTAATCAAGAAGACCTATTTGCCCTTCCCAACGGTCTAAACGGCTAGTTTTCAAGATTATTTGAATCATTTAGAAGCCCCTTAACCACTATAAATAGGCCCTAACTGTTCTTTCTTATTTCACACCAAACCACAAGCTCTTTAAAACTCTCTAAAGCTCTCCTAAGCTCTTTTAAGTCCTCATTCTCATGCAAGCCCTCTTAATTCTCCTGAGTTATCTTATCTAGTTTCTAATTAGATGTCCTAATCTCTCTTTGTTTTGTACTCTTACTTTATCCTCTATAATCGACAATGTCTCGTACCAGTAGCTCTCGCCAATTCCTTAGCCAAGAGTTCAAGTTCAACACCAACACAATAGAGTGTGGGCTACACCAATTAAAAACTAAATTCAGTGTCCCCAAGCCCTCGGTGCTATATCAGCCACCAGGTCCAAGGCTAAATATAGGACTTCTGGAGTCCAACTGCACTTCAACATTGAAGACATCACCGATAAGGAACTCCATGCAGTCTGTAAAGTTTATAAGAAAGACTACAAGTTGACCCATTGACTCTGACAATCTAGGGCTCAAGTTGTGTCAGACAATAGATGAAGATAAAAATTGAAGACTTTTCTTCTAACGGCTAGAAGAGAAAGAAAAGAACCAAGCAAGAGAACAGTAAGATGATGCAACTGCAGTGACAAGCTATTTGCCCATTCATAAAAATATATATATATATATATAATTTTTTTAAAAAAAATTACATGGGCCAACTTATGGATCGATGTGCGGGCCACGTTGGCTTGGCCCGCAAGCTAGGCATGGCTCGACACGGCCCATCCAAGGTCGGCCTTATAGGAGTTGGCCCAGCACGACTCCTGTAGTGGGCTCGGTGGATTGATCCCGACCTAGCGTCGGCCCAGCATGGCTCCTGTAGTGGGTGGAGCCTAACCCAGCGCGACTCCTGTAGTGGATCGAGCGGGGCTATGCCAACCCGTTTGACACCTCTAAAGGATATCAAGTCTTTCTTTACTTATTCTCATAGAATTTTTGATTTATTTTTGTTCCTATTTTTTTCAATATATATTCAATCACTTCTTAACACTGGCGCATTTCTATGCCTACGTTATATATGTGACATGATTAAGCTATCTAAGTCATCTTTATCTTAATTTATCCTCAATGAATTCTATTTCTATATTTTACAAATGACTTCATTTCTCATTCTATTTTTTCATATATCACTGCATTTCCATCTCAACGTACTCATTTTAACTATACTTATCTTGTATACATGTTATTTTCTATACAATATTCTTATCATAAAATAGCTAACTTTATAGTTATCCTATAAAATTTTTATTAATTTGATCGGTACCCTACAATCATATAACATCTGAGTTACACTTCCTTATTTTACCCAACTTGCTTTAATTCTATAGATAATGTTCTCTTCAATTTTTTTTTTTATAAATAATAGTTTCTAAATATCAAAAATAATTACTTTTTAAGATTTTATAATCTTCAATTTTCATCCTACTTCGTTTTTACTTTTAATTTTACTAAAATTACATTACATATATTCTATCTTACTTCTTCTTAACCTAAAGTTCTTAAATTCTAATGTACCTTTTTATAATTCTAACTTAATTTTGATTTTATATAGCCTGTTAAATATCCTCTTTCATTTCAGCTGGCTCTCCTTAAGAACTGGGGAGTTTTTATTAAGGGCTGGAGCATATACAAATGGGTGGTGAGTGGAGACATCTGAAGCTTTTTATCCCTCTGCAAAGGAATTGCATTTTAACCATAGATAGGCTAGGCTTGAGAAGTAATCATCAATAAAGCACTCTATTTGCCCAAGAAGGTGCCTAATCATGAAATAGAAACACATCAGTGTCAAGAAATACACCTAGAAATGGGTAAACAGTTCTTGCCACTTTACAAAGGAAAGCATTTTGCCAAAAGTTAAGCATACATGATTCCTGTGCTATTAGTGCACCCAGAAAGCTACAGTATTACCATTTCCATTAGTACTTGGTGGTCCTTCTCACCAACTGGATGGTCGATGGACAGTTTTGATGCCAAAATTTCTAGTCATTAAATAGCTTCCATCCATTATCATCATGCATTTATGATCCAGTCATTCTGACGTTGCTAAAAAATTTAAGTGGCCTTCTATCTTGATTTCAGGACCATCAACCATATACCAGACTTAACATATCTATCAAACCAGGGAGAAAAAGAAGAACAAGTCCTAAAGTGCATGTTGAATTCGAGAAATAAAATGATCAAAAAGGACCCTGCTAAATTGGACAATTGAAGTGGAGGAAAAAGATAGCATCCACAAATGATATGATGAACCAGGAGGCTGGATACAACCACAAGCGGCAGCATTGTTAAGTAGAATACATAAATTAGCTCATCCCTTCAAAAATGGCATCCCCTTGGCCTTGCGAATGAATCTTAGGCAAAACTGTTTTATGTTATGAATAGGCATTGGTTGTGATGGCTATATGATGACTAGGACAATAAAACATAAGATTGAATCATAGAAGAGTGAAATCTAAATAAATTTTACATTCACTTAAACAACTAAATTGCAAGTTATGAAATCCATGATTCAGTTACGATATTACATTAAGATCCATATCACTTCTGCTGCTTCTTATTACAGTTTTCCAATACCTAAACAGCTACTGCAGCCATAGACCATTTGAGTAGCATAATTTTATATACTGAGGAGCCTCTTCCCATCAAAGTGCTTGATCTCATAGTGTTTCAGTGTACCAGGATCAACACAGTGAATTACAACCGCAACACCATTAGGATTCCCCCTTTGCTTGTAAAAAGAGGTAATACCACACACCTTGCAGAATATGTGCTTTGCTGAATGTGTGCCAAAGGTGTACGTAGTCAGGAACTGCTCAGACTCTTCCATGAGCTTGAACTTCTCATTTGGGACAACAAAAAAGGTGGTACCTCTCATCGAACAATTGGAGCAATTGCAGGTGCCCCCAACAACACTCGATGGGGCCTCTGCTTGCCATCTGACTCGCTTGCAGTGGCATCCACCATTGTGAACGACAGTTTCCACACTCATCCTATGAAAAAAAATATGTCAGAGACCTCTACAAAGTTGATCTTCATCCCAACGGGAGATAGTAATAACTTTAACACGATTTAGTGTTGGAAGACAATTTACTATTTCTCAGGAAAAAACAATTTATTAATGAAAAAGATATTTGCACAAGGGATGAACAGAGGCATTTTATAGACGTATTTTTTTGAACCACATAATCCACCACAGGAACACAAGCAGCAGTCAATAGCAGTGTTATATACAAGGTCCACTTTTTTTTCCAAGAAGACCAGTCATCATATCTGTTGTGTACAGGACTACAAGGCTCTTATTCCATCAAGCGGATGTTGCAATTCCCCTCCAAAAAGAAGTAAACTGAGTGAAATTAATTGACAGTCACTTTAAGCTAGCAGTACATAGATTGCAAGAGTGGCTGTCCTTCCATCTGTTGATAAGGAAAAGAGGAGACATGGATTTCAAACCTCCTACAGTGAAGCTTTGAAACATGATTGCAATCCTTAAATGGTACAATTTTCTATCTACATATCCAATAACAACACTGGAAGCTACTTCTCAAAGAAACACTAGAACTCAAAGCTAAGGAGGAGATATAAGAGTCAAATGATATCAATTAAGCAGTTTTACCATCAATAATCAGCACCCATCCTCGGGCAAGAAAGGTCAAACAGCATCAAAGATCCTGAGTCCAGTAGGTTAGGACGGAGACAGAGATATTTATCTGACGACCATATGCTTATGAGCCAAAGATGACATGGTTGCAGGAGCAACATGTAATACCCCCAATTAAGTTTAAAAAAATAAAAAATAAATCGTGCGTTAGCGCGCCTGGCCATGCGCGTCAGCACGCGTGCCTGCGCGCGCCTGCGCGCCTGGCCGCGTGCCCGTCAACCAGCGCCTACGTGCCTGGCCACGCCACGTCAGTCAGCGCCTGCGCGCGCCTCGCGCATGGCAGCGCGCTGCAGCGCGCATGCCTACGCACGGGCAGGGGAGGGCCGAGCCCTCCCCTCGCCGTTAAAAGGGGGCCATGCCGGCCCCCTTCCGCCCTCGTCTCCGTCGGCGCCACCTCCGGTAAGTCTCACCTCGTCACCGGTGAGGGAGAGAGAGAGGAGAGAGAGTGGAAGGGGAGAAATGGGAGGCGGCCGCGCCTTGGCCATGCCGCGGCCAAGCCGTGCCGCGACCGTGCCAAGGGGTCGGCGGCCTCGTGTGGCGCCCCACCCGGACCGGCCGCTCCGGTGGGGGGAGGAAGCCGGTCGCTCGGGGCGACTGGAGAGGAGGGAGAGGGCCGCCGGATGGCCCTCCCCTAGCCGTGGGAGCCAAACCGGCTCCCGCCTTGGTTCGGGCCCGGCGGCGTGTCCACCGGCTCACCGGGCCTAGGCCCCGAGCGGCGGCCCCCATCGGCGCCGGGGCAACGTCCGATAGGGGTCCGATCGGTCGGCGGGGCCAGTCGTGCCACCGCACCAGGGAGGGGCGGTCGGAGAGAAGAAGAAGAGGAAGAAGAAGAAGAGAGGGAAGAGAGGAGGAGGGGGTGGCGGCCAGCATTGGGCCAATCGTTGGCGGTCGGCTGGCGGCCAGGGGAAGGGCCGGAGGCGGCCTTAGGCCGCTGGCAATTTTCCCCCTGGTTCGGGTGAACCAGGGGCAGAAAGAGAGAGAGGCGGTGGACTGGGCTCGGGTTCAGCCCAGTCCAGCGGGCCCGTTTGGACCCAATTTTTGGGCCCCATAATGGGCCGAGCCCAACAAGAGGAGTGTGGGGTTTGGATAATCTTTAATTCTGATTTGTTGAAAAATTTTTATTTCCTTATTTGGGCTTCTATATTTGGAGATATTCAAGCCCCAAGTTGGACCCAGAATTAGATTGGATAGAGTATAGGAATCATTTTGACATCCTGATTTTGAAGATTAAAAATTGAAAAAATTATGTTTTAGGTACCCAGGAGCCCAATTAGCTGATTTGCATCCTTGGAATAGTGTTAGGAGGTAAGTAAGCCATTTATCATGATTTTTATGAATTATTAAAGTATGCAAATTATGGATTTAAATGTTACATTGTTTTATATGTGCATTATTTGAAAAAAAATGGAAAAAATGAATTTGGTATCCCATATATGCAAATGACCATTTTACATGATTATGTTAAAATTGCTACATTCTGAAAAATATTTGGTACACTATGTATGCAATTGATTATGTGACGTAGCTTTTGGAAATTACTAATTTTGCAAAGTATATGGTACCCCATGCATGCAAAAGATTATTTGACATGGTTATTTTGATATTGCAAATTTTGCAAAGTATATGGTACCTCATGCATGCAAATGATTATTTGACATGGTTATTTTGATATTGCTAATTTCTGCAAAATATTGGGTATATAAAAATTATTTGCAAGTGTTCATGTATTTTGACATGTCAAACCATTGCAAACATGAAAAACATATGGAGTATGTTTTTGCAACAATAACTGTGAGCATGCAAATATGACATGAAAATGGGATTTTGTGAATATAAAATATGCCACCCACGGTCCGCTATGTTATGACATGATGACATGATAACATGATGACACGATGACATGATATGATTTCTGACTCCGGGACCCACCTCCACAGGGGATACATGTGGAGGATACACCCATGGGGTGCTCTGTTCTGTGATATGTCATGATTTTTGATATGATTCTGTTACCAGGACCCTTCCTCCATAGGGGAGATATATATAGAGAATACACCTATGTGGTGTTCTGACCCTGTTATAAGGGTATTTGTGGGCATAGTATGTGACCGTGGCGTATTTGTAACAAGACAGAACATTAATGCTAATGACGGTGAATTTTAATTTGAAAATGGTATCTGTCTTCCATTGATTTCAAGCAAGTGAATATGATTTTGGCATATTTATAAAAGAATGAATATCTTGGATAATCAGATGATATGTATTTTTGAAATACTACATAGCATTGGCTTCCAAATTGCATTGAGCATATATTATGCATACTTTGATAACATGATGAAATGTTTTTGTGAATTATGAAAGCCTGACATATTTTTGGATATATGAAAACCTGATTTATTAAGCATTGAAATGACTATGTTATGTTATAGTAGACTTACTTACTGAGTGTGAGCTCATTTAAATCTCACAATATTTTTCAAAGTCATAAAATTGAAGAAGAAATTATTGGGATAATTTTGGAGCTTCCACTTGTGTAACAGATCACATTTTATCATGTAACCCTAATTATGATCTTGTGATGTTGGGATGTTGCCAAACATTATATGGCTTATATTAAGGATATTTTGGACCTTAAATAATATGTAGTTTATTATCCCTTCTTGTATTATTTGTTATATTTTAAATGCCTTGCATGCCTAGCATGCGGCAGGTTGCCACCCCTGGATCCATCATCGAGTCTGGGGCGTGACAACTTAAGTGGTATCAAAGCCTAGGTTTGACCTTAGAGACAAACTTAGGATTGATCCTAGGCAACATGTTTAGGATAACTTTGGAAGGATAATAACTCTGAATAAATAGTGAATAATTTATTATGAAAGCTTGGAAATTTGATCTATGAAGGAAATGAGTGACATGTTGTCTTGACAGGAATTGTAAGGATGGTCCGCCGCACTAGGAGTCAGAGACATGATGAGGGCTCTCAGACGGGGGATCCTAGCCAGCAGGGAGGCCAGGAAGCCTCTAGAGGTTTTGGCTCCATTGCTTTGACTGACAATGGCTAACAGCAATTTCAAACCGAGCTGTTCTGGGCCTTTGCGGAAGTGACTCAGGCGGTCTCGGGCCATGCGGCGAGCGCGTATTCGGCATATCTTGCACGCTCGGCGCCGTCCTCTCGCTCCCGCAGGACTCGGGCCTGCCCCTTTCACTCCCCGCATCGGGGCCGGCCCGGCCGAACGGCTGCTCATCTCGGCCTTGGCAAGGAGGGGGGTCGTAGCTTTGCTGAGTTTAAGAGTCTGGCCTCTGCTCCCTTCCCTGGATCCACCAACCCACTGAAGGCTGAGAGGTGGATGAGAGAGATGGAGAAGGCCTTCGTGGCCCATGGTAGCCAGGAGGAGGAGCGGATCAGATTTGCCACCTACAGGGCAAGGCATATGATTGGTGGCTACTAGAGGAGCAACGGCTGGGTGGTCGGAATATCTCCTGGAGAGAGTTTAGGGAGGCTTTTTATGACAAATACTTTCCTAAGAGTGTGCAGAGGCAGATGGAGTCTGATTTTATGAAATTGGAGCAGAAGAATCTCTCCGTGGCCCAGTATGAAGCAGAATTTAGAAGGCTGGCTCGGTTTGCTCCTGACTTGATAATCATTGAGAAAGCCAAGACCACCCAGTTCACTGAGGGACTGCAGCCCAGATTGAGGCAAGCAATCAATGCATTTGAGCTTCCCATATACGGTGCTGTAGTAAACAAGGCCCTAGTGATTGAAAGGGACATGAATGCAGTCCAGAGGGAGAGGAAGTAGCAGATGAAGAAGAGGAGACCTTCTTTTGGCCAATCTTTTAGGTAGGCCAAGAAGAAGAAGGGTTTCTATCAAGCTCCCTTAGGACAGAGGGATAAAGAGACCCGCTGCCCTCATTGCAGGGGTGCCCACTTGTTAGATGTGTGCCCTAAAAAGCCAATTATTGGCATACACATTATATATTGTTCCAGAACTTTCATTGTACATGATCATATTTATATTAATAAAATTGGGCATCTTTCATACATGTTAATGTGTCATGTATCGTCCTTGGGATTGATGGACAATGACATATATTTTCAAGAGTTCAAAATTTGAGACACATGTCATAATAGATTAACTCCTAAACACTCTCAATCAATTGATCAATCACGAGGATGGTGATCGATCCGATCAGATTGGAGCATGGATCGCCTTGATACGAGTCTCTAGTATGAGGTATGAAATACCAAGGCAAGAATGCTGGTAGATGTTTGACATCGGTACCGAGCGTGACCATATAAGAAATTAGTAGAATGACTACTCACTCGTTAATGACTTCTCGGCAATGTAGTAGTGTAAGTGGTCCTTGACCTATAGTACTTTGGTTACTCACACTAGGGTCATTGTAGTTTGACTGCATATTACCTTGATCCTCTTAGGCATCAAGGACTTTGTTATGTATGTTGGCTGCAGTGGTCGTAATGTAGGAGTAAGGAGTATTCATGAGGAATTTATCAGCCCTAGTAGATAGGGAGAAGTCCTATGCTATTTAGGAGACTGAGTTCATAAGCCCGTGGCCACGGCAAGTGATAATGGAAAGAAGTTTCCATTGGAATCATAAGTTGAACTCAAGTCAAATAAATATTGCATATGACCGGTGCTCAGGGTTTGACGAGTTATCCTTGACCTAGCATCCTGTTAGGACTCTTGATAGAAGGATTATACTACACGGTAACTGTATTTTGGGTTCTTTTCTAACCTGCTGGCTTGCCACTACATACTGCTAGGTGTCATTGGTGGATTATGAGAAGCTCATTTGGAATCGATTAGGATCGTCGATTCCAAGTTATGAGTTGAGTCGAAATAGTTTCAACCCACTGAAGGAGTTTCGGTGCAACCCTAATGCTGATTAGGGATTATTCTCACTACCAGACAGGTTGGAACCTATGAGGTCACACGCAATAGGGGTTGAATTCCTCACTCTGATCCTTACATTAATCTGATTAGTATTTTGGATCAAGTTCTTTGAAGATGGATTACTAACTGTTAGCAACCAGGCCTGATAGCATCACTGCTGACCCAATTCGATCAAATCGAATTGTTTTCTATCTCCTTAGGATGCTAATTAGCTTTGACCAAATACATTTAGGGTTGATTTGAGTTGTCCAAGACTCAATTGGAACTTTAGTTTGAGTCTCATGTAATGAGATTCAACTCAGACTCGAAATCCATTCCAATTGGATTTAAATTTGACCCTGGATGTAGAGTGCTTGTGGATTGAGACTTTTGGTCTTCCTAAAGTGGGTTATGTACATTAAATTCAATCTCTCATTTAATGTATAGAAATGATAGAAAACTCATCGATTCATTAAATGTGGGAATATGTAAAGGGTTTTGTCTCTTTAAATTCTAAAATAAGAATTGTCATTAATAATCTTCATAATGATGGAAGACTTTTAAACTATTTAGAATTAATTGTAGCATTAATAGCTATTATGATGGAAGACTTTTGATCTAAGAAAGAATTAATTGTAGCATTAATGGCCTTTATAGAGAAAGAAGACTTTTGGGTTACTCTTGAAAGTCTATATAAAGGGTCCTTAGCCTGAAAAAAAAAAAAAAAAAAAAAAAAAAAAAGGAGAAGGCCAATGAACATGCATAAGGCTTTGTATAGGCTTAGAGAAGTCTTTGTTTTTCTATTCTTCCACCTTAGATTAAATCTAATTGGGCAAAAACAAGTAATAAGTTTCTGTTAAGGAGATTAGGCACAAGAAATCTGATTCAGCAAAGAGTTTGCTGCACCATCTTCATCAAAAGGATCTGCAAGGCGCTAGCACCCGGTGATCCATCCAATTTGAGGAGTCTTCATCCCTGCGTGGATATTCATAAAGGTCGGACGCGTGAACGGCTCTAGTTCGAAATCCAGTGATCCGACAGGATAAATTCCAGTTGCATATTTCAATTTGACAAGGTAAAAATTTATATTTTAAATTTTTTCATATTAGATCTGATCTTTGATCATGCTATCACTGAGTAAATAAGTTTTAGATGAGATTTATAAATTATTTACCCAATTATAAAATTTTAAATTCATTTCTTCCACTACAAGATACTGATAGTATAAGAACACATCTTATCCATCAATCCGGTGCTTCACCACTTGGGGAGGTAGTGCCGCAGGACAACAGGTGCCTGTTTCATATGTGGGAAGGCGGATCACAAGATGGCCACCTGTCCATTTCGAAAGGATCAGCAACCCCCTTTTGATCAAGGGAAGAGTCAGCCACAGCTCAGGACCCAGGGAAGGGTCTACACCCTCACTCAGCAGGATGCTGCTGCCTCTAACTCTGTGGTGACCGGTACGCCTGTTAATTTAAGATTTCCTGACATTGATATTTGTGTAGTGCATTAATCTTGAATGATAGATAAGATAGACAACATTAAATTCATGACATCTAAGAAAGGTTAAATTTTTATGACCAGGTATGATTAAAGTAGTCAACTCTTTTGCTCACACTTTAATTGATCCGGGTGCCACACATTCGTTTGTATCTGATATCTTTCTTGCCAAGAATGCATCTCTGACACCCGTTCCTCTAGAGCTAGAGTTGCATATTGCCTTTCCTAATGGAGATGTTATGTTGGTGGACTTAGTATGTAGATCTTATCTGATTAATATTGAAGATAAGGAATGCTGATCTGCTATCCTTCCATTAAAGTCCTTTGATGTAATCCTGGGAATGGACTAGTTGGCCTCCTATCATGCTTCAGTGGACTGTTTCAGGAAGAGGGTGATTTTCAGAATTCCTAATATGCCTGAATTCAGTTTTGCTGGGAGCCAGGAGAACCTTGCCTCAGTGATGGTATCAGCTTTGCAGGCTGAGAAATATCTGAGAAAAGGTTGTCAGGGATTTCTTGCTGTAATCAAGGATCTTCAGCAGGAAGAAATTAAGATGGAAGACATTCCAATGGTTCAGGAATTTCCTGATGTCTTTTCGGAGGAATTGACCGAATTGCCTTCGGATCGGGAGGTTGAGTTTACCATTGATTTGGTCCCTGGCACTGGACCTATATCCAAGTCTCCTTATCGCATGGCCCCAGCCGAGCTAAAGGAGTTAAAGAGTCAGTTGCAGGAGCTTCTGGATCGGGGATTCATTAGACCTAGTGTCTCTCCTTGGGGTGTTCCAGTATTATTTGTCAAGAAAAAGGATGGCAATCTTCGGCTCTGCATTGATTACTGTGAAATTAATAAGGTGACAGTGCGGAACAAGTATCCTTCGCCGAGGATTGATGATTTATTTGATCAACTCCAGGGAGCTCAGGTGTTCTCTAAGATTGATCTCCGGTCAGGGTATCATCAGCTCAAGATCAAGGCTGAGGATGTATCCAAGACTGCATTTAGAACTAGGTATGGCCATTATGAGTTCTTAGTGATGCCGTTTGGGTTAACTAATGCCCCGGCAGCATTCATGGACTTGATGAACAGGATCTTTAAGCCATACTTGGATCAGTTTGTAGCGGTCTTCATCGATGACATCCTGGTGTATTCCAAAAGCCAGAAGGAGCACGAGGACCACTTAAGGATTGTTTTGCAGACTCTTTGGGAGAAGAAGCTATATGCCAAGTTGCAGAAGTGTGCCTTCTGGATTACTCAAGTATCCTTCTTGAGCCATATAATATCTAAAGATGGCATATCTGTGGACCCGAAGAAGATTGAGGTTGTTGTGAACTGGAGTCGGCCTTCCAATGTGTCAGAAGTCAGAAGCTTCTTGGGATTGGCTGGATACTACCGCAGATTCATTGAGGGCTTCTCTCGCATTGCTCTACCCTTGACTCGCTAACCCAGAAGCGAGCAAAGTTTGAATGGACCGAGGAGTGTGAGAAAAGTTTTCGAAGTAGTCGATACGGTTGGTTTCGGCCTATCCTTACCCTTCCATCCGAATCCTGAGGATTTACTCTATTCACCGATGCCTCTCCTTAAGGGATTAAGATGTGTTTTAATGCAGAATGAGAAGGTGATAGCTTATGCCTCGAGACAGTTAAAGCCTTATGAGCAGAATTATCCCACCCATGACCTTGAATTAGCTGCTGTGATTTTTGCTTTGAAGATTTGGAGGCATTATTTGTATGGGAAGACTTGTGATGTGTATACAGATCATAAGAGTCTGAAGTATATCTTTACACAGAAGGAATTGAATTTAAGGCAAAGGAGATGGTTGAATCTGCGCTACCACCCTGGGAAGGCAAATGTTGTGGCAGATGCCTTGAGCAGGAAGTCCTCTTCAAAGTTAGCTTCCATGATTACTTCTCAACCTCACATCCGAGGAGACCTTGAGAGGCTAAAGGTTGGATTGAGAATACAGTGATCCGATGGGCAGATTGCAGCACTAGTACTTCAGCCAACTCTGATTGATAGAATCAAGTCCTCCCAAAAAGAAGACTTGGAATTACAAAAGATTAAGGAGGCGGTGCAGTTTGGGGCTCAAAATGAGTTTAGCATAATGGAGAATGGATCTCTGAGGTTTGAGGGTAGGCTCTGTATTCCTAATGCGGAAGAGCTAAAGGCTGAAATCTTAAAGGAGGCTCATTACTCACCCTATACAGTGCACTTCGGAGGCACAAAGATGTACAGAGATTTAAGAGGAAATTTCTGGTGGAGAGGAATGAAGAAGGACATTGCTCAGTATGTGCCCAAGTGTCTAGTGTGTCAGCAAGTGAAGGCTGAGCATCAAAGGCCTGCCGGACCTCTTCAGTCACTGATGATTCCTCAATGAAAATGAGAAAATATTATCATGGTCTGCCTAAGACTCCCAGGGGTAATGATGCAGTCTGGGTCATCATGGACAGATTGACGAAGTCAGCCCATTTCCTGCCTTTCAGAGTTGAGATTTCCAGTGAAAGATTGGCTAACATGTACATTGAGCAGATCGTGAGACTCCATGGAGTTCCCGTGTCTCTTGTATCAGATCGGGATATTAGGTTTGTGTCCCAATTTTGAAAGAGTCTTCATAGAGCTCTGAAGACCAAACTGAACTTCAGCACAGCCTTCCACCCACAGACAGATGGGCAGTCTGAGAGGACCATACAGATTTTGAAGGACATGTTGCGAGCCTGTGTGATGGATTTAGGAGGTGGAGGTGCTTGGGACAACCACTTACCCTTAGTGGAGTTTGCCTACAACAGTTACCAAGCCAGTATCCAAATGGCTCCATTTGAGACTCTGTATAGCAGGAAGTGCATATCTCCCTTGTGTTGGAATGATTTGGGAGAGGAAATTGCTGGGCCCTGAGCTAATTCAGCAGACAGTAGAGAAGGTGCAGCTGATTAAAGAGCGGTTCCGCACAGCTCAGAGCCGACAAAAGAGTTATGCTGATGTTAGAAGGAGGGAGTTGGAATTCCAGGTTGGGGACCATATCTTCCTGAAGGTGTCGCCAACCAAGAATGTGATGAGATTTGGGATCAGAGGCAAATTGAGTCCACGCTATATTGGGCCTTTTGAGATTTTGAGCGAGTAGGAGAAGTGGCTATGCTATACCGGCTTTACCACCAAGACTCTACGTAATACATAATATATTCCATGTCTCGAAATGCTCGAGGAGGTACATCAGGCACCCGAGCCATGTGGAGCAAGAGTTTGAGCCCATTCGAATTGAAGGACTTGACCTATGAGGAGCATCACTGTGCGCATGTCGTGGACCGCGAGGATCGGGTTTTGAGGAGGCGTAGCATTTCACATGTTAAGGTTCGGTGGACCAATCATTCTTGAGCGAAAAGCTACTTGGGAGCTTGAAGAAGAAATGAAGAAGAAATACCCTCTCATGTATTTGTAATATGGTTTATGAATATGAAATGAACGGATGATATCTTTTCTTGAATGAAAATCTAAGGCTTTAATTTTGTGGTCTGAATTTTGAGCCTTATTTCTGTGTTTGTTGAACATCAATTTCGAGACCGAAATTTTTATGAGGAGAGGATGTAATACCCCCAATTAAAAAAAAAAAATCGCGCATCAGTGCGCCTGGCCGCGTGCGTCAGCACGCGTGCCTACTGCCCCGCACACACCGCGACACGCTCGACCGCGCACGCGTCGGCAGCGGCACTGCGCCGCACGGCATGGCGGTGCGCATGCGCATGTCACAGCGACGCGGGGGAGGAAGGCCGGCGGCTCCTCTCTCGCCATTAAAGGCGGGCCGTGCGGGGCGCCCCCTTCCGACCCCGTCTCTAGTCGAGGCGCCACCTCCCGTAAGGTCCCAACTCGTCGTCGATGAGGGAGAGAGGGAGAGAGAGAGAGAGAGATTAGAAGCGGGAGAAATGGGGAGGGCGGCACCACGCCTTGGCCGGTGCCGCCGCCGGCATCATGCTGAGGCCGGCGACCTCGTGCGCGGCGCCCACCCGGCTACTCGTCCGCTCACGGTGGGGGGAGGAAGGACCGGCCGTCCGAGCGCGGCCGGGAGAGGGAGGCAGAGGGCCGGCCGGATGGCCCTCCCCGCCCCGGCGGGGAGTCGAACCCGCTCCCGCTCCTCGGATTCCGGGCCGACGGCGTGCCCTGCTTCGGCTCGCCCGGCCCCGACCGCATGAGCGGCGGCTCCCCACCGGCGGCCCAGGGGGGCGATGTCCGTGGGCCAAGGGTCCGGTCCCGGTCGGTCGGCGGTGGCCATAGGCCGGTGCCAGGCGACCGCGGTGGAGTGCGCGGTCGGGAAGAAGAAGAAGAGGGGAAGAAGAAGAAGAGGAAGAAGAAGAGAGGGAAGAGAGGGCGGCGGCTTTCTGGCGGCGGCGATCGCCAGGCCGGTCGTCGGCAGGTCACGACGACTTGCGAGGAGAGACGGGCCGCGACGGCCACTGGTCGCCGGCGATTTTTCTCTGGTTCCTCTCTGGGTGAACCGTGGGCAAAAAGGGAAGAGAGAGATGCGGTGGATTTGGGCTCGGCTTGGCCCCGCCCTAGCGAGCCCGTTTGAACCCAATTTTTGGGCCCTTAATGGGCCAGAGCCCAACAAGAGGAGTATGCGGGTTGGATAAATTTCTTTAATCCTAGTTTGTTGAAAAATTTTTATTTCCTCATAATGGAAGTTTCTATATTCGGAGATATTCAAGCCCCGAAGTCGAAGTCCAGAATTAGATTGGATAGCAGTATATGTGTGAGTCATTTTCGACATCCCGATTTTGAAGATTAAAAAATTGAAAAAATTATACCTTTGTAGGTACCCAAGGAAAGCCCAATTACTTGATTTGCGGTGATCCTTGGAATAGCGTTAGGAGGTAAGGTAAGCCATTTATCATGATTTTTATGAATTATTAAGGTATGCAAATTATGGATTTAAATATTACATTGTTTTATATGTGCATTATTTGAAAAAAAATGAAAAAAAAATGAATTTGGTATCCCATATATGCAAATGACCATTTTACATAATTATGTTAAAATTGCTAACATTCTGAAAAAATATTTGGTACACTATGTATTTAATTGATTATGTGACGTAGCTTTTGAAAATTGCTAATTTTGCAAAGTATATGATACCCCATACATGCAAAGGATTATTTGACATGGTTATTTTGATATTGTAAATTTTGCGAAAGTATATGGTACCTCATGCACGCAAATGATTATTTGACATGGTTATTTTGATATTGCTAATTTCTCGCAAAATATTTGGGTATATAAAAATTATTTGCGCATAGTGTTCATATATATTTGACATGTCAAATAGCATTGCAAATATGAAAAACATATGGAGTATGTTTTTGCAACAATAATCAAAAGTGAGCATGCAAATATGACATGAAAATGGGGTTTTGTGAATATAAAATATGCCACCCACGGTCCGCTATGTTATGACATGATGACATGATAACATGATGACACGATATGATTTTTGACTCCGGAACCCACCTCCACAGAGGATATATATGGAGTGGATACAATCATACGTAAGTGCTCTGCTCTGTGATATGTCATGACTTTTGATGTAATTCTCCGGTATAAGGACAGCCTTCCCTCCATGGGGAAGATATATATAGAGTGATACACCTACGTGGTGTTGCGACTCTGTTATAAAAGGTATCAGTGGGCATGGTGTAAAGATCTTGCCGTATTTGTAATAAGATGCAACATTAATGCTAATGATAAAGCAAGATTTTAATTTGAAAATGGCATTCGTCTTCCATCGTATTTCAAGCAAGTGAATATAATTGGGATATATTTATAAAAGTAATGTAATATCTTCGATAATTAGATGATATGTATTTTTCAAAATACTATATAAGATTGGCTTCCCAAATTGCATCGAGCATATATTATGTATACTTTGACAATATTGATGAAATGTTTAGACACTATGGAAGTCTGGCATATTTTTCGGATATATGAAAATCTGATTTATTAAGTATCAAATGACTACGTTAATGCTATAAGAGCTTTATTTACTGAAAGTGAAATTATTTGAATCTCACAATATTTTTCTGTGAAGCTGGCCACAAATTGAAGAGAAAAAATTATCAGGGTAATTTTGGAGCTTCAGATCTATGTAATACCGTATCACATTTTGTCATGGTAACTTAATTATGATCTTGTGGATGTCAGGATGTTGCCAAACATTATATAGCTTTGTATTAAGGATATTTTGGATCTTAAATGATATGTAGTTTATTATTCCTCATATCAGATTATTTGTTATATTACTCGACGCCTTACATGCATAGCATGCGGCGAGTTGCCACCTTTTGGATTCATCATCGGTGTCCGGAACGTGATAATAATATGATAAAAGAACTCTTAATGCACCAGACAGCCAGTTGTTATCCAAGAACTCAATGAGCGCTATTCTACTATCACAGAACTTTCACCTTTGATACATGCTGGTAAATGCAAACCAATATAGCTAATGCTGCAACCAAGAAAATTAGCCAAGTTCACCATCACGAAAAATAAAAAAAGTTAAGCTGTCCTGAAGTTTCCTACTAGTGTATTGCCTGGCCTTAACTGAGTGATTTTGAAAAGAACTTCTTGGCCCATTGCGTGGAATGATGGGCGTCATCCCATTAGACAATTCTTTTGAAGAAATCAGAATCACACCTTTTGGGCCCAGACTTTTTTTTTTAAAGGAAAACAAAACCAGAGAATTTTGAAAACGTAGCATATTATCAACATGCCTATCGAATATTTGATTTATTTAGTACTGTACACAAGATATGCTACACTTTTTATCAACCAAGGCCAGTTCTTAAAATCAAGTATCCCACTAAGATTATTGGAAACACACCTTCATTCATCATACACAAGGATCAGGACTGATGAAGGATCTCATGAGAATTAAACTATAAGCTTACGCTGGAGATATGCTAAGTTGCATCCTATTTGCAGATTTAGGTATATGGGATTTGCTCATTTAAAATGAGGTATGCGACAAAATTAATGAATTGGGTATATCTACACTCTTCCTTTCTTCCCCAAATAAGTGTATGTGCAGAACACCTCTGTCAACAGTGTCATCTCTGCATTGGTTTCATTGTCTGAGAGAGACTACACATGGTACCAATAATTTCACAACAAATTCAATGCTTCCGCTTAAGTGAAGGTCAGAGACATCTTTCACGACTTCCATAGAATGAGAGAAATGGAGAATGAATCCAAAGATGCTAAGGAAGGATGATTGGATTCTGAGAGAGAACTTACCTGGAGAAGAGAGGAGATGCTCAAAACCTTGATACCCTAAAGCACAGGGAAAGTTCAGCGTGAACGCCGCCTGCCAAGGAAGAAGACGAAATTGCCTGTAGGTTTTAGGTTTTTCGTCGGGTTAGGTGGCCGATGACCAGCGCACCATGACATCCTTATATAAGACCGTGCATCTTTATTTTTGTTTTATTTTTATTTTTTAATCTAATAATAAAGGATTCAACAATTAGCTATCCATCCAAACAAAAGAATCAACTCACATGCCTTAACCAAGCAGCTGATTTTTTACTGAATGTGAGATTACCTCTGTCTATGCTTGAGAAATTATGTTAGTTACGAGGTTTTGTGACTTTTTTATGAAAAAAATTATTAGATAGTATCATTTTCTTCACAAATAGCATAGATTTCTTTCGTGCCAATGGTAAGAAATTTTTTTCGCAACTTGCACAGGTTATTTCACAATAAATTATTTCTATGAAATCTTAAATATTTTTTTTATTATTAAAAGAGAGAGAGAAAGGCATCCATCAAGCCCGTCAATATAGATAAAAATATTTTTTTATCTAAAATTTATTTTTGATCTTTAATCTTTTTATTGTTATAATTTAATCCCTTTGGCTTTAAGGATGCTGCATTTTTGCTTCCATAGGCCCACTTAAAATTAAGAAAGTAGCTAACGAGTTACCTTGTCAATTGATAAAAGTAGATAATATGTCGCATCTATTATTTTTTTAATTTTAACTATTTGATTCTATATAATAAAATATTAAACATGTAATATTCTTAAAATATGAGGTATTAAACTATAACAATTTCTGAAGTTTAAGGATGAAAAGTATGTTTTAGCCAAAAATAAGTACTACTATCTAGTAGAATGTGGATTACCAAGATAAAAATCTTAGCTTCCATCCTTCCATGGAATTTCATAGATTAACACTTTGCTTGTTATTATGAGTGGCACCACATGATTTACTAGCTTAGCAAAAGTCAAGAGAACTAGTATTGATTAGTTCTTTTGAATGGGACCCTAGATTATTAAACATAAAAATTAGAATGAATCCAGCTTTTCACCCAAATGGATTAAATGGCACTTCAAATGAAATAGCAATGTTTATGATTAGATTTTAATTAAATTTTAAATTTAGACTTTTAGTCTATCAAAGATGCATATTTAGTTTTATATTAATTTTATGTATCGAATAAATATTAGATACTTGTATAAGATTATATTAGTTATAGGCATCTATTTCATGCGCATAACAAGGTCCACATGCCACATGGAACAACGTGGATGCATGTGACTCAAGAATCAAGTGGGTACATGGGCAATGGTTTAGTGCAAAGTTATCAAGGCTGGTTTGATCGGGTTAAATAACTTTCTATACGCACTAATAGCCACTAAATTATTTTATTTTGATACTATCGAAACCAAGATTAGAAGGAGCTATTCGCCTAGTACTCCGTAGGAATAAGAGATGAATAAAATTATCCATGGCCATGTGTTAAACTAGGCTATAGCTCGACTTAGAGTTTAGGATAGGAAGTAAATAGGGAAACAAAGGCATGAGAGCTAACACATATATGCAAGAAGCGGCAAGGAGGTATTCGAGAAAGTATTGGATGAACCAATAAAGTGGAATCTAAATCTAAAATAGTACTGAAAATTTTTTTAAGTTGAATTGGATTATTAGATCATGAATAACCTAAAATGATTCAAAAATAGTATTGCCAAAAATTTCACAAAGTTTTAATTACTATCCATAATTAGTTATTTAGATATAGGGATAAAATATATTTTTAATTTTAGCTGTTAAAAATTTTAAAATTTTATTTTCTAAATTGTATTATATAATTCTTATGAGTTATCAATTAGATTGTTTATATTATACATATTTTAATATTTTATTTCTTTAATATAATGTAATCAATGATAATAAGACCAAATAAATGATATGATTAAAAGTATACTTTTTAAGTTATGTGTTGTCAAGGATCGATATGAATAGTTTCAAATAATTTTGAGAAGGAGATAGAATAGTAGAATTGGGTGTGACTTTACATTTTTTTTTTTATATATAAGATATCAGTATGGGTTTTCAATATATGCTTATTTTATTCTATAATTATTTTCTTATTTATACTCTGCTAATAATTTGACATTGATGTTTTTTTAATTTAAAAGCATACTTTATAAATTGTTACTTAATTGTATATTATCTTAATATCTTATAAGTTTGTAATTATTAAAAAAGCACAAAATTGTATATAGCTTTGTGATGCTCTTAGCAAAATTTTTATATTTATTAGTACCACTCAAGCATGAGAATCTAGAAATATGTGTATATATATATATATATATATATAATAAAATAAGTCAGTGGAACCCAAATATATGGATAATGTAATTTTGTACCCTCCTAGCACTACTATTTATTGAAAAGCTAAGCAATACCTCTTTACAGCACCTTCTTGATATTTGACAATACATAAGCAAAATAACATGTATTTATAATCTTTTTGTATGCAAATGTATGCATATATCATAAAATCTTCTCTTCCCTTCATGTGTATTTGTGTTACTGCACCAATATTTATATGGATAATATTTTGTTGCAAATAGTTTAAGCTTACTCCTTCAACATTGTTATTATTGTTGCTTTGTATTATTTAGGCACTGCAAATAGATTGGACTAAATGTCAATCTTGATCCCAATTCGATTCAATTTTATATTTGGATTATAATTTTAGATTTCGATGCAACTAATTTACTAATTGAGTACGGATGTATAAAAATTCTTTAGATCTAACAGATCATTTTGGAGTCTAGTTTTAAAATAAAGTATGTTACTAGTCCACCATGATATTATGGTTGGGAATTGGATTGGATTAGATTATATTTGGTACCTAAGCATCTAATTATTATTTTGTTAAAATCTAATAATTGAGAATTAAATATGTATCATCGCATTAAAAAAGTCATTTAAACTTAATTTTTATTCAAAAATTTTGATTCCACTCACTTAAATAATTATCTATAAGTTTATAAATTATAATATTTAAAATATTTATTCATGCATTTAAAGACATTTTAAATAAGAATCTATCAAAATAAATAACAAAATATAAATATTTAGACATAACTAAATAAAAAAAAGATGAGAGAAGATCTAGTTTTTAGATTAAAAAAGAGAATTGATTTAAATTAGAGTTCATTAAATAAATTAATAAAGATAATTAAAATAAAGGAAAAAAATTTATAAAATTAAAGTTTATGAGTTAATGGATCAAATTTAGGTTAGATCGAATTAAAAAAAATATGTAAGATTCGAACTTTGATAATGCACTTAGATTGAATCAAATTTGCAAATTTTGACTTAATTTATAAATCTTTAAATACTGGCTCTGATTCGATTTAATTGAATCAGCCGCAGAAATTGATCCAACCTATTTGCAATGTTAATATTATTGTTATTATTAATAAATTCAACTATCTGACTATTATTTTTGATTTTATGTTGGTTTGCTCTTCCCTTTTTAATATTGAAAAAAATATGCATATTTTGAACTAACGAAAGAAGGGCTCTTTTTGTAAATCATTTTGCACAACTTTTTTTTCCAACCTACTAAAATTTTCTTTTTTCTTTTGTTTTTAAGGCGTCAACATCCAGCAAAAAATTTTTCCGTTTTGGTCACGGTGAGATCTCGTTTGCTAACGTGTTACGGAAATATCGGATTTTTAAGATAACGATAGCCGACAAATTTACTAGGGGTTTTAGTTCCC